>CAJNJA010044108.1:5895-17864 GCA_905231915.1 Symbiodinium necroappetens | reverse complement strand
CATACATTACATACATACATACATGCATACATACATACATACATACATACATACGTACGTACATACATACATACATACATACATATATATATATATATTCATTTCTTTATTTAGATGTATATACATATATATTTGCATGGCTATATAGTGTTGGGTATATATTGAGATAGAAAGACAGATAGATAGATAGATAGATAGATAAGGAACTCTGTTGGTAATCATTGAAGCTTTTATATGATGGGCCTCGCATACCAAACTAAGCCACAGTTCCTGAGCCCGATTTGAACCTGACGCCTGTACTCAAACTAAAACCCTGTAAACCCGAAACCTTCACAACCCCAAGCCGTAACCCGAACCAAATCTTCACAATCCTAACGCTCTGAAGCCTAACGTCCCACAAGTCCAACATGCTACGCATCCACGTCGAGATCCCAAACCCCACAAACCCTCTATCCGAAATCCGAAGCTCAAAACCCCCTAAACCCCAAAACCCTAAAAGCCCTAGACCCGAAATCCGAAGCCCAAAATCTCCAAAACCCCCAAAACCCCAAAACAATCGAAATCCGAAGCCCAAAACCCCAACCCCCTACACCCAAAACCCGACTCCGTTCCGAGGTCGGAGCTCTTCGCTACCCCGGTGACCTTGAAGCTTCCAAACCGCTGTGGGGAAGCCGAGGGAGGGTTTGGGTTACAATTTCTGGTATTTCTTCATATTATAATTAATGTTTCTACATATTATAGTTAATGTTGGTGTAGGGTTTAGGGTTGAGGGTTCAGGGTTTAGGGTTTAATGTTGTTATTATTATTGTTCTTATTATGTTTTGTTAGTTTGGTTTTATTGGTCTTCTCAGTCTCAATATGTTTGTTGTTATGGTTACTACTACGAATTAATCAATATCATTATTCCTCCTCTTATTGTTCTGAGCAGAAGTACTTTCAATACTGCGGGATTTTGGGGGTTAAGGGGTTTAGGACTGGGAGCTCAGTAAGGCCCAGACCCCTCCAAAACCCCTTAACTAAGGAATGTACCTTTAATCAATTCAGGGGTTCTACTCTAATCTAAGGTGTGTTCCTTAAGTCATATGGGGGATCCTACTAAAGTCGAAGACGTGTTCAATTCCTTAAGTCAGAGGAGGGATCCTACTCTTTTTGGAGGTATATTCCTTGATTAAAGGTTTAGGGGTCCCTACTATGATTTAGGGTGTATTCCTTACCGTAGCTCAGGGATACTGGAAGTTTTTATTTTATTTTATTTTTATTTTTTTCGAGGGGGGTCGGTGATAATGAAGACCTGTATTGTCCCAAAGGCTAGTTAGCCCTTAGATTCTACTCAGCTGGGCAAGTAAGTTGGGAGTTCGGGGTATCGAGGTTCTTTGGACTGTTGAATTTCGGGGAAGGTCAGCAAGCTAAGTTCTTCCACCTGTTGGGGCGCGAGGCTTCTCCCGCAAATATCCGTATTCCGGCACGTCCGGATCTCTCCTTCGCAACCCAGACCTTCCGATGCCCCTCAATCAAGACACGCGTTAGAGTTTAGGATTGAATTTATACCTTCAATCATAGTAGGATCCCTTATGTGCTTTAAGGTCCATCTTCCTTGGGTTTAGGATTGAATATACACTAAATCAAGGAAGGATCCCGAATGTGATTTAAGGTCCTATATTCCTTATGTAGTTAAGGCTTAGAGACATAAGTTCTGAGCAGCTTTGGAGGCCCCTTGTCGAAAAGGCGGGGCTACTGAGCAGCCTAAACCCTAAACTTAAACCCCACCTTGAACTAGCAGAACCTATTTTTTTTTGTAGGTTCTTATTGTCGACCCGAATATAGAATTGTTAGGGACCGTACAAAAAAGTAGGGTTTGGTAGTTTAAGCCCCCCCTCCCCCCATTTTGGACCGAGGTTTCTCTTGCCGTGGTTGGGGCCATTTCTCTTTTTCCCAAGGATCTCTCTGACGTGATGGCATCAGACAGTCTTGGCTTCTGTTACCCAAATAGCAGGGTTTTAGGACTCAGAGCCTCTCCTGGTACGCAAAAACCCTCATATTGGAGCACTTGGACCCTTACCTGTAGCACTGTGGCACCAAAGACCTAAAGAACCTACCGTTTAAGGATTTTTTGAATATATATATATATACACACACACACATGAACCATAGTCAGGAACACTTTCTTTCGCTTACAGGTAAGCTTTCGGCTCGAGATTCCTTCTGTGTGGTATCAGGCTGCGGGGTGCAGTTGACAGGAGCGAGCAATTTTGAGGTTTGAGGTTCGGGGTATGGTGTTTAGGGTTTAGGGCTTTAGGGATTAGAATTGCGGGTTTAGGGTTTAGGGCAAGATGAAACCCGTTGCAATCCCTAAGAACAGAGACCCTGAATTCAAGCAGAAACCCAACAGAAACTGACTCGAAACGGACCCGATGCCCTGCAACCCTGCACCTAAAAATCCGTGGAAAATCCTACAAGTTCTTACAGCTTAATCCGAAAACCCGAACAAGGCACCTAACCGAAGCCCGAAAGCTTGAATTCCCTGCACCTTGAGGTCCGACCTCCAAGCTGTACTTGACGGTCTGGATGACGGTGCTACTCCTCCCGGCTGAGATTCTTCGAGGTTAAAGGTGTGACAGTAGGCTTTGGATTCGGGTTGTTAGCATTTCGGTTTTTTGGTGTTTGGGAGTTAGGGTTTAGGATTCAGGGCAGTCTAGAATTGGATAGTGACTGCTGTTTGCTTGTGTTGGGAGCACCAGAAGCACGTTTGCCTGGGAACAGTAGGTGTTTTCGCAGTGATAGTGGCAAAAATATTCGCAGCAATAGCAAGAAGAGTAGCAGGTGGTAATCAACAGCAACCACGACCACGTCCACAACCACAGCCTCAACGACAACAACAACAACAACAAGAAAACAAAAAGGCCACAGCACAACCACCATTACCACCACAACAACAGCGGCAGCAGCAGCAGCAGCAGCAACAACAACAACAACAGCCCCAGCACCAGCACCAGCAACAGCACCAGCAACAGCAACAGCAACAGCAGCACAGCAGCAGCAGCAGCAGCAACAGCAGGAGCAGCAGCAGCAGCAGCGATTTCAACACCCACAGTATCACAATACTGATACTGAGCTTAAGAGTCACGAGTACTCGGTGGAGGGGCTCAGGAATTTTCTCACGGCCACTGCAGCCGCTTGCTGGTTCTAGTGGCCCTGTCGTGCTTGAGCCCAACTCTGCGGCGTGGGGAGCATGGCTGCTTGGCGGTAACGCCCTACCCATAGGCCCCTAAACAGTTCCTTTTTATGGTTTATATTTAGATTCCTATAAGGTCATCCCAAAACGGAACTAAGTAGGGGCCTATGGGTAGACCCTAAAACCCTAAACCCCTAAACCCTGAACCCTATACCCCCGAAGGCCTGTAGGTCCTAGGACAAGTGCCCAAAAAGCCAGGAAGTCCACACTCACCCCGTAAGCCCCTGAAAGCCCTAACCCGAAATTCCGTAACGTATGGGTAGTTCAGGGTCCCCTTTAGGTCCCCAGTATAGTACGGCACCCTAAACAACGACCCCAAAAGGGACCCTTATTCAGAAAACTACCAATACGGTTGATGATCCAAATCCTGCATTACACATACCAAAAAATATACTATGGTTCCCACAGTTTAGGGCCCTTAAGGTAATGCAGGATTTATATCATCAACAGTATGTTTGCCCATAGGTCGTAGGAGCCCGAAACTGAGACTCACCCCCCAAGCAGGCTGTGTTCTTCGGTGGGATCCAATATACCTTACTTTTGGGCCCTATTCTGATCATGGAGGCCCCTACATATTAAGCAGCCGCGGATAACTGGACCTTGCGGTTTAGTGAAGTGTTCCGGATTCAGGCGCCTGAAACTTGAATCCTAGACCCTTAACCCGAAGCTCCTTCTCGCTCCGGTGTCTTGAAAAGAGGTGTTCATCACAACAGCAGATGTCCCACTGGCCGGGGCATAGCTTCGGAAAGCAGAACCGCTTCGTAACATGGAGGTTGGAAGTGCTTGTGACGCTCTACGCTACTATCCCCTAAAACTGTATTCTGACGACCAACAAGGCCCGCGTGGTAAACATCTCCTGAGAGAGCACTTCGGAGACTAAAGCCGCTAACCTGTTTGGAACCCCTATGCAGCCTTTCCTGCACTACCCTGAGCCCTTATAAACCCTCAACATGGAAACCCTATATGGGTAGTTCTCTAAATTAGGGTCCTTTTCTATAGGTCCCCAATATACAGTAGTACGGCACCCCTATAAGGGACCTGAAAAAGGGACCCTAATTTAGAGAACCACCCATATCCAGAAGCCTTATGGCGATTTCCGGCTTGCCTTCCAGGGAGCCTTGTAGGGCCTTCCCTTCATGGAAGCCCCCAAAAAGCTAAACCCCTGAAGCCCCTAAACCCCTGAAGCCCCTACTAAACCCCTGAGCCCCTAAACCTAAGCCCTAAGCCCGGATAGACCTCTCCAACCGAGCCTCGAAGTGCTGAGTCTGAGGCAGTCTTTGCCAACACCGGCATCATGATCAAGGCCCACCCTTAAACCCTAAACCCAAAAAACCCTAAAACCCTAAACCCCTAAACTCCTAAACCTTAAACCCCTAAACCCCTGAACCCTAAACCCTACGAGCCCTAAACCCTAAACCCCTAAACCCTAAACCCCCACACCCCTGAACCCTAAACTACGCCCGAAGTGCTCGGGATCTAGGAGTCGATTTGTTTAGACTTGGTTGGGTTTTAGGGTTTGTTCGGGATCTAGGAATAGGGAGGGCGTTAGGCGAGGTTACTTTTATGTTTTTGTTGTTTTTTAGGGGCTTAGTTTTCCGGGCTGAAGAAGCCAAACCTTAAACCCTAAAGAAGATCAGCACGGAGGCTCTTTGCTATCGCGCCCAGAGTTGATCGCTATTTTCGAAGCAGCCGTAAGTCCAAGACTTACCCTTACCCAACCCTGAACCCTCAACCCTAGCAAGACCTTATCAGTATCGAATTTTCAGACTATATCAGCACCCGGTAGTACCCCGTGTGCAACACTATACTGAGTTGTAAAGCTCGCCCTAGAAACCTCTTCAACAAATTCGAACAGGGTTTAGCATTTGAGTCTTTGAGGGTTGGCTTTCTTTGAGGTGCTGGAACCACGCAAGGGCGACAAGCCCGCCCAAGGCGGGGTGTCCGTTGGATTGTCAGCTTGCTATAAGGACTTGATGCACATCAGTTGGGATGTACATGGTTGTTCAAGTAGCTGTATATGGTTGTAGTGGGGTCTTATGGGGTTTTTGTAGGGTATGTAGAAGGATCCTATGGTTACATCAGATCTACGGTTTTGGGGTTTGGGGCTTTAGTACCGTCCAGGGCGTGCTTCACTCTAAAGCCTGTTTAGCCCTATACCCTAAGCTAAACACCAGACCCTAGACCATAAGCTCTAAACCCACATTTTCGGGTTGTTGGGGCAGGGTTAGGCTCCGCGCCTGAATAGTTCGTGGCAGTGATACTTTCGGAGTTCGCGACCCTATGTTACAGTCTACAATATCCCNNGGGATATTGTAGACTGTAACATAGGGCCGTGAACCCCGAAAGTGCCACTGCCTTGTAGCCCATTATAGAGATCTACAGAAAAGGCGATGGCTTCCTTATCGTGGGAGCTTCAATTAATAAGCGTATTAACCAAGAGCCCAGGAGATGCCTTTTTCAAACCCAAAGAGGCTGGAACCTATGCAACAAAGAGGGCCCAGAAAGCAGACCATGCAATGCCCTCCATCAGAAACTGCAGGGGATGTAGGGCTCATTTAGGGGTTTAGGGCTTTAAGGGCTTTAAGGGTTTAGGGGCTTAGGGGTTTAGGGGTTTAAGGGTTTAGGGGTTTAGGGTTTAGGCAGAACCCCGAGCTGCAAAAGCCTAATCCCCACAACCAAGCCGCAACCGACCCCAAGCTCTGCTAAAACCCATAAATTCCCCCAAGGCCATTACAGTCGGGGTGCTGGGGTGTTAGTCGGTTTAGGGTTAAATTTGGGGTTTGATTTAGGGGGTTAAGGGTTTAGGGTTTAGGGGTTTAGGGTTTAGGGGGTTATGTTCTGAACCCTAAACCCGAAACTACCAGTACAGCAGGAAGAAGATGGAGACCGACGGCTCCACCCTTAACCACTAAAGCCGGCACCCCATACAAACCCAAAAGTCCCAAAGCCTCAAACTAAACTAAGCCCTACACCCCCCCCCCTGAGCCCTACACCCCCACAAGCCCTACCTGCATCCCCAAACCCCGCAAAATAGCAAGTTATGACAGAGCTTTAGGGTTTAGGGTCAGGGCCTGAATCCGAAATCCGAAAGCGACTCCAGGACAACAGCTCCAAACCAAACCGTAGCAGTAAGAGTAGTTAGGCTAGGTGGAGCTTTGGGATACTTTTTAGTTCCCCTTATGGTTCTATAGAGGTACCTTTTCATAAATACTTTTGGGAGCCCGGTCTGTACGATCCAAGAGGACTATGTGCTGCAACATGTTGCGCAGCTGCATTCCCTGTATAATGTCCAGGGTCAACCTTTGAATGTCCGAAAATGTCCTAACTGGACGCCTCAGTGATGAAGCCTGGAGGACTCGACACCCTACACCCCAAACCCGAAACCCCAAACCAAACACCCTCAACCCTGAACCCAGTATCAAAGGCCGAAGGTTCGAAACGAGGGTCGTAGTGGCAATGCTATAGCACTACTCATACTAATCGCAATAGTCGTAGTTAGAGTTGGTAAGAGCAACAGTAGTCGAAATCGTAGTCCTAATCGATAGTATACTAGTAAGCCCTACGACTAGTACCCACGAGCCCACAAGACAAAGTCTTGGCAGCCAGCCCGGCCCCTGCCTTCTCTTTGGGGATGAACCCCCCAGTATTATTGTAATGACAGTATGTTGTAGAGCACTACCGCGGTATAGCATAGCGTATTGAGACTCTAAGTTACCTGTCGATTTTGTGGAACTGCAGTTCAGGCCATCTTGTCCATCACATACAGCTTCGGGTATACATAAGCCCTAAACCGCTAAACCCCCCTAAACCCTAAACCCTAACCCGTAAACCCTTTTCCCCAACGCAAAGATTAAATGGCTGCCCGCAAGGTGGCGACTACTACTGGGGTCTCGTGGACTCTGCAGCCCCTAAGGACACTCCTGTGTTTAGGGTTTAGGGTTTAGTGGCATAGGTGCTACAGGGTCCTGCCTCAATACGGGGGGGTATTACAATAGGAGCTACCGATGCTATTATTCAGGCTTGGGACAGGACGGGTGTGTTTGCAAGTGTGTGTGCAGAGGGTATATTGGATAAATGGGGGCAGCTGAGGGACAGAAGGATGCAACATGAAGAACTGCAGTAGCTGATCCCACAGATGAAGGTCCAGAGTTCACGGTGTGCTAGAGAGCTGTTTATCTATGATTGAATGGAGCTCTTTGCTAGTATGCAGATTCTGTTTCGAACCCTTGTGTGTAAATACTGTCCATCTAAGTTTCATCGACCCAGCCCAGACTCGGCATCCTTCAGAACTCTACACTGTCATGAGCCGAAGAGAACCGAGATGACCCGACCCCAATTCCCCATGCAAACCCTAACTGCTAGACCTTAAACCCGGAACCCTTCAAAAAACAAACCCTAAACCCTAAACCCTAAGCCCTAAACCCTAAACCCTAAACCCTAAGCCCTGAAGGATCTTTTTCGGATAGCAGCCACTGGCAACATGAAGGTCAAAGATCTCAAGGACAAGATTGCGAAGGAGCTGGCCGGGGTGTTCGTTGTTTAGGGAGTTTGAGGGTTTAGTTCGGGGATTTAGGGTTTAGGGGCTAAGGAATTTCAGTAGGGATTAGGGATTAGGTGTTTCGGGGTTTGCGGGTTAAAATGGATCACGTGTTCTTAAAGGGGCTTTCACAAGTGTTCCTCAAAAAGTTCCTATAAGGCGTTATTGGTTTCGGGGTTTTGGGGTTGTGTAGATGGATGTAGCATAGTCTGGTCCTCGACAGTCGGAGTTCGCAAACCACATGGATTGCGATGCGGAGAATAAGTAGACCTCTTGTTTAGCATGGAGTTGGGATCATTTCGTAGTTAAGGCCCGTAGCAAGAAAGTCTGGCAAGACATACCGGCATTATTTGCGTGACGGGACGAGACGACAGCATAAGCATCAAATCGGGAAATCAATTTTGCGGTCCGCGGCAAAGAATAAGCCTCACTCTATCGCAACACCTGAATATCCACACATGGTTACTAAAGTTCCAGGGCCCTGTAAATTTAAGTAGGAGAAGCTTTACAACAAACATTGGCTTCATACATACAGTTGGGCGCTGACGAGGAGTGAACTTTTCTTGGGCAGGTTGATGACGGAGAGAGTATCACAGTGTAGGTAGACCTCAAGCAAGGCGTGTAGCTCGCACAGACACTCTGGCGTAAAGCCAAGTAACGACGGTTTAGGAATGATAGCTTGCTCTTAGTGTTTCGGGTTCAGTGAAGAATGCGAAACTTGTCAAGCCCTAGCGGGTGCTTGGGAGGTTCTTCTGCACTTAGGTCCAATTCATGTCGAATTATCTCCTTCTGGGTGCCCGGGAGCGCTGCGGTGTCGGGGTCTAGCTGTTCTGTTTCTGCTAAGTGCTTCAGGGGTTTTATGGTTCAAGATTCTAGATTTGCTTTGTCCTTGTGGAGATGACTTCGGGCACGGTTGAATGTCTGTGACGTACGGTAGGGTAGTTATGCTGTGCCATTAGGTGCGCAAGCCCGACGCAGTGCGCAACCACCAGATGTCGTAAGCAAGGACAAGGGCTACGCAGTCGACTCTCAGCGAATCATGCGTCTCGGCAACACAGCTGGTGCTGCTGGTGCTGCTACTGCTGCTACTACTACTGCTACTACTACTACTACTACTACCACTACTACTACTACCACTACTACTACTACTACTACTACTACTACTGCTACTACTACACCTACTGCTGCTATTCTTTCTATTCTTTCGATTGAACATCATTATCAGAATGCTGACGGTCAGGTACTTCGGCGGCGAGCTCGAAGACAGCAGGACACTGGAGAGCGCGGGCAACCTGGACAAAATGCCTAGCTTTCCGAATCATTGCTCCCTAAACCCGAAACCTAAGCCCTAAACTTGGGTTGATCCATCGAGCTACAGCAGGTTTTCTTTAGTTACGGTGCTTTCATCATTCAGGGCTTGTGGCTTGCGCAAGTAGCCAAAAATATGAGTCGAAGCCCTAGAGCTTCGAATCCAAAGTCCAAAGTCACTCCGCCCGCTGAGAGCCGACATAGTGCTGAGGTATGAACAACACGGTCCCCTGGATGCAGTCAGCCCGTGCATGGTTCGGAGCTTTGGGACCTTGTTGCTCTGGGCTTATTAGGACTCGCGAGATTCGGCGTCAGGGGGTTTAGGGTTGCATGGTTCGGCATCAGGGGGTTTAGGGTTTAGTGGGTCAAGGGTGCCGACCTCCTCGCGTGCCGCGCATGTGCCGAATCCAGATGCCCACAGATCACCCACAAATCCCGCGCACCCGCGGGGCAGAGCTGCTTCTGCATGCGGCCTTAGAAATGCCTGCAGTCGAAAAATCAACTCGTTTCCGGCTCCGTCAGATATACTATCTCGCCCCCGAGTTCCATTGCATTTAAGTCCAAATTGCGTACAACCAAGCCCACTCACCTATGTGGTCAGGCCTTTGTTGATTTTTGCTTTCCCGGAGGGGGTTTCCACGTGACAGCCGTCGGTTGTGGGCCGTCCTCGAATGCGCCGTCATTTGCAGGGATTTGGTGAGGTCGATAGCCGCCGTCTTTTTATCCAGCTGCTGCCAGAGGTGCTGGACGACCCACCTGCGCTGGCCAATGGAGGAATGTTCAAACAGCAACATCGAGTGCAGGAGGCGGTGCGCCCGACATCACCGTCTTAAGCTTCTATGCCGTGCTAGTAGGAGCCGACAGCTCCCCCGATCCGCCTCCCCCCCAACAGAAGAATCCCGGGCAAACGTGCCTGAGAGCCCCGGCTGTCAGAGAAATTTTGCAAAGCCACGGGCAAAAGTTGTAATTTCTGTGGGGTGGGGGGTGAAAGCTGTTGCCGTGTCTGGATCTCGATATCGCTGGAGCTTGGTATCAGCATCAGTGACCTTCAAAAGTGCCAACAGTCCGGAGACCTCCATATATGTGTCTAGGGCCGCCCTGGGCCTACACCTGAGGAAAAGAAGGCAGCGTTGAGCAAAGCCAAATCCGCAGACACCCTCCCGAGCCGCACGAAGCTAAGGGTTGAAGGTTTAAGGCTTCGGGTTGAAGGAAAAAGGCTTCGGGTTTTGGTTATAGGTTTTGGGATTTAGGGGTTTAGGGGTTTAGGTTTTAGGTTTAGGGGTTTAGGGTGTAGGATTATAGGGGGTTTAGGGTTGGGGCTTGTAGAGCGCTTCGAAGCTCCATCCTCGAGCTGTCGAAGCATCCTGCACCCAACAATTCCGAAAGCCTGAAGCGAAAGCTGCAAGCGCAAAGCCTAAGTCCGAATTTCTATAGCTTTCCTAGCCCTTATAAGCACCGCAGCCTTGGGAACTTTAGGATGACCCGCTCCTGCACATGATTCCGCAGCCTTAGTACCTTGCATCTTGACTGCAAGACAGAGGCCTGGTGACTCGAACATATAATGAATCAGAACTAGTTCTCTTCCTTAGGGCTTTTAGGGTCTTAGGGTTTAACTAGGGTTTAATTAGGCTTTATTTAGGGTCTAGGGTTTAGGGTAGGGTTTTGGGTTTAGACCCAAACCCTCTTCTAATCATTGGACCCTGTATTCAGTGGCCCGTTTCTCCATGACTCCCGAAATCAGCAGCAGCTAGCCGTCAGGCGCCCAAAGCCCTCTCCCCCCCCCCCCCTAAGCGAAAAAACCGCCTCACCGCCAAAGCTTGCAGAGATTTTTTCGGGGTTGCATGGTTTAGCATGGAGTTGAGGGTGTGGGTTTTATTCATCAAAACCATACATCCTATCATACTATATATCTTCCTATAACTTCCTATATTTTCCTATATAATATAACTTAGGCATAGTCCATGCAAGAGAACACCTGACAACCCTTTTGTAGCATCAAGGCCCTTTTAGCGCTTGGGTGTTTTGGGTGGCATTTGCTACGCACCTCAGGGGGACCCTGTCGATCTACACAATCTTTTAAAGGATCATGAGACTTTGTAATCAGGGTCATAGATAAGGTAGACGTATTTAGGTATACATACATACATACATACATACATACATGCATGCATAGATGATTGCTTCTAGCCCCATAGCGGGATGGATAACCTTACATGCTAATCTATGTTGATCCTCCTAGTGGACCCTGCTATAGAAGCCTGATTGGCCACTGATTGGTCATGCCATTTCCTTCGGGCTCCGAATTACAATAAATATGTCTATCATCATTAAGGCCCCTATGTAAACCGGTTCAACCCATCTGCTGGCGACGAGAGCCCTGTTGGTTTTCCTTAGGGCGTTCGCAAACGTGGGTTTGGTCATATTTGTGCATCGAGTTTTTGTGTCAACCTCACCAGTCTACCGTGCTTGGTGCACTTTGTCATGGCCAGCAAAACGAGCGTGTGATAACAAAGATTAGTTTCATGATGATAATGACGATGACGATGATTCCGGCGATGATATGAACGCTCCTGATGATGGTGATACTGACGTTGATGTCTGTAATCTGTTGTTTATGACGTTAAAACAAGACAACGGTGATGATGGTCTCATGATCTTGACGACGATATCGATGCCGATAGCGACGCTGAACTGCTTGCGTGGCGATGATGTTGCTGCCGCCGTTGCTGACCCCGTAGATGCCCCGTGTGTTGCCGAGTTGTGCTCTACCGGCTGGTGCTGCGGATGATTTGAGACCATGGTATGATATGAGATGGGTATGATCTGCTATGATATTGATGATTGCAGACTCTCCTTCTGCTCTTCCTCCTCTCTCTCCCTCCCTCCCTCCCT
>CAJNJA010044097.1:13395-27025 GCA_905231915.1 Symbiodinium necroappetens | reverse complement strand
ATGTAGCCACCCGCGCCCCCTGCGGCAAGGAGTGGTGCAATGTTTGGATGAGGGCTTATAGGGCGTATAGGGTTAAGGGTCTAGATTAGGGGTTCATAGACCTTGTTATGAGGGTTTATAAGGTTTAGGGCTTATAGGGTTTAGGGTTTAGATTAGGGGTTCATAGACATTGCTATTATAAGGGTTTATGGGGCTTAGGGTTTCGTGTCTGCTGCAGGTCGTGGCTATGGTTGAAGTATAGTGTGGGGCTGCAGTGGAAGCGGCTTGGGGACTGTCGAACAGCACAGAGAAACCTGGAGTTAGGCTCTCTTACACTAGGCGGCTATGACACAATCCAGACGATAATGGTCTAACGTAGGGGCCTTAAAACTCAGAATAGAATAGGGTTTTGGGGCCCATTATACTACATTTACATTAAGGAACCCCCCAAAATAGTATGTGTACTAAACCCTAAACCCTAAACCCTAGGCCCTAAACCCTAAAGGCCCCTATACATTAAGGATCCCCCCCAAAAAATAGTATATAGGTACTAATTAAGGCCCCTATATTAGGACCTTGGGTCTAGGCGTTTACAGTTCAGGCGAGGCCTTCGAATTCCAGACGCACATGCGAATCACAGTGAACAACGCGATCTCCTAATGATAATGTAGGGGCCTAAATAATTAGAATAGGGCTTTGGGGGTTCCTTTTATAATTTTAGTATAATGGGCCCCAAAACCCTATTCTAATTATTAGAGCCCCTATATTACTTGCAGGCTGCTGCCGGCTCTAAACCCTGATAAGGTTTAGGGTTTAGGGTCTTTTAGAGTTTAGGGCCCAAACTTGTATGCCCTGCAGCCCCGACCTCGTCGTGGTGCAAAGTCACCACCACGACGGCTGCGGCTTCGCCCTCGACGGCCACGGTCCTGTCGAGCAACAATGCAGTTCGCAACAGGCAGTGTAGGCGAGTCAGGATTTTTGGACAACCAACCATTGCAGGTTGGACGGCTTTGTCTCATGCCTTATGCTGCACTGCGTGGCTTGAAAAAACAAGCGGGTAGTACCAGTAGTCGAGTGGCTTCAGGGCCCTTACAAAACCCAGCAAAGCACTGAGGCCATGATCCTTATCTTGGCGTCGCCGCCCGCGGGAACGAGATCGCGACTCGCTGTAGCTGTAATAGCCTTGGAATGGGTCTCTTCGGATTAAGGGTTAAGGGTTCAGGAGGTTTAGGGTTTATGGATTTAGGGTTTAGGGTTTATGACGATGTTGTTTAGGGGTTGGCGGGTTCCGGCCCTGAATTCATGTGCCAACTTAAAGGGGTCGCTGATGGTTGCATCCTGGCACAGACACCTGGCCGCAAGATGGCCGGATTGTGTTCGCTTCGCTGCTTGGCGAAGAGACTCGGGACGACTATTGGCTCTTGCTTCCTTGCTACTCCCTAGGTCTCCAGCTACAGAAATAATGAATGTGTTATTGGGTTATATATATATATATGGTTAGTAGTAGCTGGAGCCCTAGGGAATTCAGGATGATAAATCAGGACGCAGCTTCAGGGCATGATAACGGGATTGGGCTCGGAACCTGAGTCCGGAAAACCCAAGACCTCTGCAAGGCCCGAAAATGCAGGACCCACAATGAAGATCCGTAAAAGTCGAGTCTTAGTAACTGCGTATTCGTACTCGTATCAGGGTTAGTATGAGTATGGGAGGAATAGAAATGCTGCTAGAAAGTCTGAGGCCGGGAACCCGACCATACGGTGTAAAGACCCGCAGGGCTCCGGGAACAAACATATGAGAGGCTCACACAGGCCGCCGTGAAGGTTCAATCGGGTTTTGGGCTAAGATAACCTGCAGGATCCTATCCCACACCAGGCCCGTAAACACCCTATCAAAGCTGCTTGAACCGCCGCCAAAAAAGAACTAAACCGCAACAGTGCATAGAGCGAAACCCCCAAAGGGCCAAACCTGAAAGGCCCAACCAACATCCCCAAACCTCAAGGCCAAAAGCTCGTACGCACCCAGCTACGGAAACACTGAACCATGCGCCCTAAACCGAAACCCAAAACCTCAACCCTAAATCCTGAGATTTGAGCTGTAGTCCGAGTAGTAGGAGTCTTCCTGAGGCTCACGGTTTAGGGTTTAGGGTTTAGGGTTCGGTTTAGGGTTTCGGTTTAGGGTTTAGGGTTTAGAGTTTAGGGTTTAGGGCGCGATACGGGCGTTACAGCTCTGTCATAGGCCCTGACCGAGTGTTACTAGAAGGACGCTACAAGGGCTTGCGGGTTGGGTTTTGGAGTGCGGCGTCTAGGCTTCGGGGTTTTAGGGGGGGTTTTAGGGTTGAATTGTAACATTGTAGAAGTAGGGTGGTTCAGGTGGTGGAGGTTTAGGGGTGTCAGTAAGGGCTGTTCAGTTTGGGGCCTTGTCCACGGGCTACGGGTGAGTGTTCAGGATTTACACGCCTCGTGTTTCTAATGGCGTGACTAGTGACTATGAGCCGCACGATTGTTGGTCTAGCCATGACTACTAGGCAAATTCTGCTTCATAACACCAGACATCCTCGTTGGTTGAACTACTCACTCTTGCCGCCAAAGGAAAAGCTTGCGATTCTTCTTGTTCTTTGTATGCTTTATCAGGATGTTGAGTTAGCAATACTACTGTTTGAGCTTTCCAATGTTGAATATTGGAAACTGATTGCCGCTATCGTTACGAGAATCACCATTCTGAATATTATTGTTATTGTTGTAGCTTTCATTGTTATTACTAGTACTACTACTAGTATTAGCATTATGAACACTATTGTTTTGCTATTGTTATTTGCTGTGATTGTTCTTTTTGTTTGCTACTGTTACCTAGTAGTAGCAGGGGTAGTAGTAGTAGCAGTAGTAGCAGTAGTAGTAGTAGTAGTAGTAGTAGTAGTAGTAACATATGTTGATAATATTGTTGTTGTCATCCTTATTTCACTGTTGTTTTTCGATTTCTTTGACTACTATCAGCATGTCGCGAGGAAGAGGGCCCTCTTAGATCAGAAGCATACGCAACCCTCTACCCTAAGCCTAAGCCCCTAAACCCTAAACCCTAATGAAGATCCACTGGGAGAAGGGAAATCGGGCCTTTGAGCTCGCATGCATCCACGCTGAGCAGTGTCCAGTTCGAGGGAGGCAAGTTCGATGATTTCGGAGGTTAGAGTGTAAACCCTGCACTGTAGCCTTTATACTTTTGGAGATAAGCTGCCGACCTTGGTTTTAGAGATAAGGTGTGGACCTAGGCTGGGTGGGGCTAGCTGGGTGGGGCTAGCTTGAGATCATCTGGCTGTGGTCATGGGGTTGACATCTTCCTTGACTGACCATAAACTCACTATCTGTATGGTCCCTGTAAAGTTAAAGCCTACGTCTACGTCAGGCTTCAGAATAACATTGAGGAATTTAAGAGGGACCGGGCCCCACGAAAAAGGCGCCATAGGCCAAGGTTGGGTTGTACACCTGCAAAGGGGACATCTAGCCGACTCATGCTCTTAGAACCACCAAGCTCTGAAGGATGCTTCGTCTATTACCCCATAAGCCTTAAAACCTACATCCTAAACCCCGAATCAGACAATCTGAAACCCTGATCGCAAGGCCATAAACCCTGCAAACTTAACTTCACGAGCAAAATGGAACTACATGTGTGTACATGTGTATGTTTTTGCATTGTTCGTTGTTCGTGCCTTTATAAGTCGTTCATCTATCTGGTCAAGCATGTATTTGTTTGTGAATATTTATACTCTAGCTTTTCAGTTTGAATCGTTCTAGACTAACACCTAAACCCTGACCTCTAACACCAAAAAGGAATCCCGAATTGGGTGAACTCCAGGCTTTTTCGAGCAATAACAGGATGCAATTTCCACTCAAGGCCCTGAGTCCTAAACCCTGGAATAGCCTGCCTCATACCATTAAAAAGCTACGCCCCCAACCCTAAACCCCAAACCCCACGCCGAAAACCGACTAATATGTAAAGTCGTGCGGAGGAGCACTCTTGCCCCGGCGCCCTCCACCGCGCCGGCCCTTTCAGCAGCGAGTGGTCGAGGGCTTGAAGGCTCAGATTTTCGATACGGTTGATGATATAAATCCTGCATTACCCAGAAGAAGGAATATACCAGAATTTCCGCAGTTTAGGGCCCTTAAGGTCATGCAGGATGTGAATCATATTAACCAAGGATACCACTGCAAGAGCAATAATAATGGCAACATAAGAGTATACATAATAGTTGGGCGCAGGTGGTGATTCGATTTTCGGCTCTGGGCTCGGTACTTTCGGGTTTAGGCTTGAGGATTCAGAAATTCGTGTTTTAGGGTTTCGTCTGAGACAGTTACATTTTAGGGTTCAAGTTTATTCGGGTGCGGATTTGGGCATCCGGCATCGGGAAGGGCGGCGAGGAATCGCAGAAAGTCTTGGGATTTCCCTGGGATTCCGAGACCTTATGTAGATGGATCCTACACCTTGAGAGGGCGAACATGGGGGCCGCATGAATTAGGCTAAAATAGGCTTAGGGTTTAGGGTTTCGGGGTTCCTTTGAGGGGATGGGGTTTTGGGTCCTCATATTCGATAAATTCAGAAGTACTAGAAGGGGATATTACTGGTGACCAGCTGTCCTACATTCTGGTGCAAACACATTAGCAGAAACCCAATTGAAAGCTTGCTTTCGGCGCTATGTAAGCGCTTAAAGATACGAATTGGGTTTGAGGGTAATTACACTATTACTATTTGTAGCAGTAGTATTATTATTGCTATTGTTAGTAGTACTGTTACTATTTGTGGTAGTTGTTGTTATTATATAATGTCCAATTATATGGACCTTATATGAAAATGATTCCCACCGAGGGCCAGCAGTGCCGAGGTACCGAAGCATTGCACGGTATACTTGGTTACTCCTCGTCGTGGCCTCTAAATAAAGGGCCCGGAGTAGCTACGAGGAACAGGGCTATAGGGGTGTATTTTCTAGTATACTAGTATGGTTTACCATTACTACTAACACCCTAAAGAATGGCATTTGCTAATATTCGACCCATGTATGAGGGTTGAGGGTTTAGGGCTTAGGGTTTGTGCATGCGACATTGGCACGACAAGGCCCCTCTCTCCGGAAGTTGCAGCCTGTAACAAACCGGGTCAGCCCCAACCTACAGCACCCAACCCAAACAGACATCTACTGTTCGGGCTCCATATTACAACCCTAAACCCCTGAACCCTAAAACCCTAAAACCCTAAACCCCTAAACCCCAAACCCTAGAGTCCTTTAAGTTGTAAGCTTGGGGTTTTGGATACTCAGAAGCGCCCAGCGTCGCTACAGGGGTTTGGGGGTTCGAGTTTCGGGGTGAGGGTAGTAGGCGTAGTTGGTGAGTTCATCAGCACCGAAAACTTCAAACTTTCAGTCCTATAGGGCATTGTATCATCCCAATCAGTGCCAGGTGTACTCATGGCCATTTAGTACAATGGCTTAGGCTTTCGGGTCCAGGGTAGGACCCCTTGTAGACCCAGCAGTCTCCGGCCTTCTTATCTTTGCCCTTCTCCTGCGGCTTATGGAGTTCATCATCATCGCTGGGAGTTTAATCAAGGTTGTGGAATGTTTTGGATTTGGTATATTGGGGAATCTGGGGCGCAGGGCCAGTGTAGGGTTGGGCGTTGGCTAAGGATGAATTTATGTCGCCTCGTTTGTTGGCTCGCGCGTGGTGGGTCGCCCAGGATTGATGATGTAAGTTCTGCAGAAGACAACCAGACTTGGTCAGAAGTCCCCAAAGAGATAGTCGCCTCGCCCCACTGTCATGCGTTCCACCGGATTTCGCGTCTTCGCAGGCAACCCCATGACTAAATGCCAGAAAAATGTGCGCATGTGTGTGTGTGCGCGTGCGCGTGTTTCTTGGTGTGTGCGTGTGTGTGTGTGTGTGTCTCTGTGTGTGTGTGTGTGTCTCTGTGTGTGTGTGCGCGTGCGTGTGCGTGCGTGCGTGTCTGTTTGCACGTGTGTGTGTGTGTGTATTTTTGATGGCTTGTTTGTGTTGCTTCTAATTCTGGAGCTACTGCGACTGCTATTGCAAGTGCTACAACAACAACAGCAGCATCAGCATCAGCGACTGCAGCAACAACAGCAGCAGCAACAACAGCAACAGCAACCGCAGCAGCAACGGCAGCAGCAACGGCAACGGCAACAGCAACAGAAAGAACATACAAAACTGCTACTAATACCACTGCTACCACTAGTACCACTAGTACCACCAGTACCACTACCACGGCCACTACCACTACCACTACGACTACTACTACCACTACTACTACGACGACGACGACGACGACGATGACTACCGTAACAAACCCTTTCAATGATAGTAAGAAACAAAACAGCGGTACAAGACAAAGTGCTGATTAGCAACACTCATGCAAATCTCCCCCTCGACGGGAGCAACATGTCAGATCAAGAGTCTAAAACTCCGAATACTGTCGAGAGGACATGGGAACATTCATGATACTTGCTGCTATTACAAAAAATGTGTTCCTTATTTGTTTTTTGCTGGCTTGCTGCTTGTATAATGTCCGGGAAGGGCTCACAGTGCCTTCTTCGTCTTGCGATCCTTTCGCCGTTCTCGGCCCATTGCGCGCCCGAAGTCGTGTGCCTGGGTAATAAACACTATACTCTGCATGGACACATACCAACAGTCCCTTATAACAGTCATCATGATTGCTGTTGTGATTACTATGTTGTTATATGTTGTTACTATCTACACAAGTACAGTATTCTTTCCGTCTCATGGGTGGGGCACGGGATGCGCTGCTCCATTCGAGCTGTGGGGATGCAATGCTTCGGGTTTTAGAGACAAGGAACTCTGAAGTCAAGGCTTGGCTCCGGGCCTTTTTCCGACTGTCCCTCCATGCAGGGTTTAGGGTCTAGGGTCTTGGATATCCAGCTTGGGGGCGCAGCACTGCGGTCGAAAGTGTCATGCCGACTGGCGGGTGCCCAATTCCCCGAACGTCTACATCGAATAGCAGTGATAGCAGCAACGTCACTAGCAAGATCAGTTAATGTAGGGGCCTTAATATTTAGAATGGGGTTTTGGGGGTTCCTTATTATTATTACTGTTATTGTCATTATTGTTACTATTATTATTATTGCATATAATCTACAAGCAAACCCTATTCTAATTATTAAGGCCCCTATATTGCGCTAAATTAAATGCTGCTCATCATGTCAAGAATCATGAGGATAGCGAGAACAAGAATAGCCCCCAGAATACTGGCAGTACATGTTACAACAAGATCATGACTGTCCATTATGACGGAGAGAACCCCGCCGAAGTGATACCCTAAACCCTAAACCCTAAAGCCCTAAACCCCTAAAAACCTGGCCTTGAATGGACACGACCATGCAGGCCCGACAGCTTGTGGGCTTCTTGGTCTCTGAGGGCTCAGGCTTTTGGGGTGGAGGCTGGTGTTGTGTCAGTGTTTCAGCTGGTACTTCGTTGTGGTGACTAGAACGTCGGGCTGGTCTCCGGTTGAAGAGCACGTACAGGGATAGGGGGTTTTGGGTGAAGCATGGCCGCATGGGGTAGGATATCGGACGCTCTCATGGCCGCTCTCTGCTTGCTCTGCTGCTTGGGCCGCCAAAACATCGAATGAACGCCTCCAGGGAAGCGGACTTAATACTTAAAATAGGCTTTATTGGTGTATTATACTATGATACTATGATAAGGACGCACAAAATAGTATTAGTATTGGTAATAATTTAGGCCTCTAAAATACCCTAAACCCTAAACCACTACTGTACATGTGCTGTACCTTGCAAGGCCTGCAGGCAAGGGTGCGGTACTAACCAGCCGGAGCCAGGGCCGAAGACCTAGGTAATTCGACTGAGTTTTGGGGTATATCATATCTTAAATGGACCACTAGGTTGGAGGGAAATTTTCGCGGTCATTTTTCAAACCCCTAAACCCTAAACCCTGTCATTTAGTTTTATGTGGTTTGGGATTTTGGAATCCTCCTCTGCAGGGATTCCGGCAATCGTGAGCCAAAACCTAAGGTTGAAACGACCGGCCCCTAGCATGGGTGGTTAACCCTGGGATGCTTTTATACCTACTACAAACCCTATATGTACCCTGAATGAAGGATCACTAGAATCCCCTTGAATAAAGGCCTATAAGGGTGCATATTCGGGGCCCATACTTCTAAACTTAGACAAAAGCGTGGCTGGCATGACCGTGTCCAAGGTCCTTCCCGTCTGCTTGGAGATGACCTTTTGCGGCTGCAACACCAACCCTTGCAGTCCAAGTACACACGCAATTTTTGAGTCCTAATACTATTATTTGGGTACTTGGACCCTTCGGGCAGATAGAAAACCTAGACTTATTCAAAAAATCTTCCTGTTGCGATACCAGCACCCCTGTGTGGAGAGGACCTCGAGTCACACAGGAACTTGCGTGACTGCGAAACAAATATAATTTGAGTACTACGTATATATGTTCTGGGACCGCAGCCCGTCAGGATTGGTATTACTTGCAATTCAGGCCCCGATATTTTTTGATCCACGCTTTCCTGGCCCACTGCCCTATACCACACGCCGAAGTCTCGCAAGCATGAGGAGAGGGGCTTCGGGGGTAGATCATATTATGTTTGCGTAGAGACTACAATATCTGTACTCCTGTCCTCAGGCTTAAAACACCAGTTTGTTCTTCGATGGTGACGAAAGCCCCAACGCCCTAAACTCTCCAAATTCAGGATTTGGATTCGGCACTCGCGTGTGTAACCATGGGCCCAAACCCGCAAATTTCAACCCCTTGACCCCCTAAGCCCTATACCCTAAGAGCACTCTAGCCTGTCCTGAATCAGAAGCCTATTCTGATTAGCAAGGCCCCCATTGTTGATGCCCAAAATCCTGCATGACCTTCATCATCTGTCATATCTCATGAAGCGATGTCCGCTTCCCCGCAACTCCTTAACTTCAATGTTGCACCCCCCTTGGGGTCATGCAGGATTTTGGGCATTCACGCGAGCCCCCAGCATCAATGCCATGTTAAAATTAGGGGTAGCAGGGGAGCCGTGAGGAGGTTGAGAGTGATGCATGTTTTAGGGAATCAACCGTGTGTATATATGCTCTCCCCCACACCCTATGGTACCCCACCCCTGCCCCTGCCCTGTGCAGAAAGCGGCAATCTGCGCAGTAGTTTCCCGCATCAGACATGCATTACAACTTATGAGGGTTGTATGGCGATGGTGATGGTGGCAGCTATTCTTTCGATGGTACTGATGGTGAAGATGACGACGACAATGATGATGTTGAGCATGATGTCAAACAAGAGCAGCACAACATCATGAGCAGTACCACCCGTGCCACAGCACGAAGCAAGATAAAGAGTGACACACACAAGAACTTCAACAACGGCGGATGCGGGCCGCACGACCATAGCAGATGCAGTTGCAAACACTGTGGTGGAGAAGATCAGACCAAGTGCTCTTAGATGTTCCACGTAACAGTAGTTGAGTCACTAATCACTAATCGTGACAACAGGTCCCTGTGTTACACGTGTTGCGTATTGCAACTCAGGCCAACCATAGCCTCAGCTAAGGGGGGTGCAGAGCCCACCACAACAACGAAACCACAGCGGCGGGGTGGGGATGCAGGGGCGAAGGGTACCGCAGGCGGGAGGATACCACAGCCTCCGGCACAGGCTCCCTGAGCCCTATAACCTTTAAACTCCGTAAACCCAACGCCCCAGAACCTTAAAACCATAAATGTTTAGTGCCTACGGCTTAAAGCCCCAACCGCAGAACCCTAAAGCCCTAAACCCTACTTGGAGGGTCATGGAGGCTTTGTAAATATAGATTTCATTGGGTAACCATAGCTCCAACTAAGGTACTTGTAACCATACTTTCTAGGTCCAATGATCCTTTGCATAGGGTAGTTTAAACCATGAAACCCTCAAGCCCTAAAGCCGCATTACCCGAAAACCCTAAAACCAAAAAGACCCTAAAACACTAAAGCCCGATTGTCCCACAACCCCAAAACCCTGAAGCCCTGACCTCTGGCGCGGGCTCTGGGGGCTCTTCCGGCTCGGGGCTCTCTGCGTCCTCTTTGAAAGGCTGCGTTTTCTGGATTTTCATGTTACCCAGAAACTTCGAAACACCTTGGTTCAGGCGACTATCTATCTATCTATCTGTCTGTCTGCCTGTCTTGCTACCTACCTATCATGGTTACCTACCTATCCATCCATGCATCCATCCATCCATATATATATATATGTATGTTATATCCCTGAGCTTAGAATAGGAGTCCTACCCTGATTCAAAACATATTCCTTCATCAAAGGTGTTTTAAATGAAAGGGATGTGAAGGTTCGGAGTCTAGGGTTTTTGAGTCTTTGGTGGCTTTGGCCGTTCAGTGTCTCTCGTTAGGGTTGCACAGGTTGGTCTGGTTGATTCTGGTTGCACGGGTAAATCAGGTAAGCGTTGTTACAGGCTTTCCCGGGATTTAGAGTCTGGATGTAGGGCTAGAGTGGCTAGAGGAAGAGATGAGACAAAGAGGATGAGAAAGACAAATAGACAGACAGACAGACAGACTGACTGACTGACAGACATAGAGACAAAGACACAGGCAGACAGACTGACAGAGACAGGCAAACCGACAGAGGAAGGAAGACAGACAGAGACACAAACAGATAGAGCAGAGAAAGGAAACGAGAGGCAGCGACAGACAAAGACAGAGAAGGTCCTGTGAGCTTCTAAGTATGATGTCAGATGTACTCTTCAGCGTCTGGGGTTTTGGATTTAGGGTCTTCATGAGACCGTGCAGACACTTTGAGATACGCTGTCCTGCGCTCAAAGCCTGCATAATACAATGTCCAAGCCGAGACCCTGAAGCCTAAACCTCCTGCATTCGTGACTTTAAGTCCAAACTCCCTCAAAACCCTAAGCCTAATCCCTAAAGCCTAAACCCTAAACCCTCAAAGCCCTAAAGCCTAATCCCCTTCCCCACGAGAACCATGAGGGTCCATGAACTCAGCACCCAAATAGTGTAGACTTTGGCCCTAAAGTTATAGGGGCTAGCTTTTAGGCCATAGGTATAGTCTGAAGTCCTAAAGTTATAGGGGCTACCTTTTAGGCCATAGGTATATACTGCTTGGGCCCATGGACCGCTAGGGTAAGCTCCCCAGGATACTACAGAGCCCAATGAGCCGTGAGCCTCGATCGCGATCTCAAGGACTTTCCTGGCTTGCAGCCTCCGCCAGCGATTGGGCGTTTGTGGGATCAGGCTGTACGGTGTTTTTGAATGGGCTCCTGGGTTTCCGTGAAGACTTAGAGCTGTAGAGCTTGCGCTGCAAGAGCCCAGGATTTTGCTTCTTGATGTATAGTGAAGATTTCGGGCTTGGGGTTTTCGTGCTACTAGGGAAGCTCCAGATTTGGGATGTAGGTCCTGAAACCCTAGCCAATCCTACGCAACCAGCCCGAAAACTGAAGGTTGCCCCAGTTGCCCCTCTCTGAGATCCTTGAGGACCCAGTTAACTGTGTAGTAGGTTACTGGGATATTTAGTGCCCTACGGGCTACGTAACCCTGTAAACCCTAAATCCTGAACCCTAAGCCCTATAAACCCTAAATTACTAAACCCTAAACACTAAACCCGCACAGGGCTTGAAGGAAGGGGAACTGAAGCTCTCTGGTGATCATGAAGTGAGGGCAGCCGTAGCATGAGTCTTAGGGCTGTTGTCTAAGGACCCTGAATTCTCAACCTTAACCCTAAACCCTACCTAGACCCCAAAGAACCTACCTTTTTAAGGACTTATATAAGGAAATCATAGTAAGGAGCCCCAAAAAGGTAGGTTCTTCTTGAGGTCCAGGTAAACCCTAAACTATTCTGGTCCTTTGAGGACAGTCCTGGGCTCGGGTCCGGGATGAAGCCAGGCGCGACATAGCGGAGGGGCATTGGCCATCGCACTTTCAAGCGTTGAGCCATCCCGAAGTACCCAGAAACTCCAATATCCCTTAATGAAGGAATATACCGTATATCTTATTAGGGTTCCTAGTATAATAAGAGGTATATTCCATAATTATCGGATATTGGAGTCTCTGGGTACATGCGTTTGTTGGACTGCTTTAGCACGCAGTGGTCGCAAACCACAGCGCGCCGGAAAATGGCCCTGCCGGGGTCCCAGCGGCCTATGCCGGGCGTGAGGCCGCCGAAGCGCGTGAAAAGTCTCCACAAGCTCCCAAGGAATTCACGGTCAAAGTTTAGGGTTTAGGGTTTAGGGATGCCACCAGTGATTCACGAATGTAAACCTGGGACTCTCATATCCTACAGTTTTATGTGTCGTACCTGGGATTTTAAGGGGTAATGGCTGCTAAACTGTAGGTAAAGAGAGTTAACCCCCTTATTCATAAACCGTGTCTCATCAGAAGAACTATAAAGGGATCCTATTACTCAGGAACTCGAATGAAGGGGTTTGAATAATCAGGGGTCTCCATGATCCCCTACCGCAGAGTCCCGGTTTGGGATTTCATGCAGCGCCAAGAGGGGCTTACAAAGGGTCTAGAAGGAGTAACGAAAGTTGATGATAGAAATCCTGCGTTACCTTAAGGACCCTAAGCTTTGGCAATTACCGTATATTCCTTATTATGGATAATGCAGGATTAATATCATCAACCGTATGGTTCAGGGTGTAGGGTTTAGGTTTAGGAGTCACGGGTTCCTGACTGAGGATATTATTCGGAACACGTGGTTTGGCGTAAGGCTCCGGAGGCTGGGTTCTGGACAACCCCAAAAGCAATAGCATAAACGGTTTAGGGTTTAGGGTTTGGGGTTTAGGGTTTAGGGCCTAAAGGCTAGAATTCGGAGTTTTCAGATTGACCCATGGTCTTTACATAGATGCTGAAATCAGAGAGATCAAGAAGCTAAACCCCATACCCTGTCGAGCGAGTTCTTGCGACGCCCTTGGAAGACACCCTAAACCTTAAACCCTAGGCTCTAAACCCTATAAACCCTAAACCCTAAATCCTAAACCTCAAAACCTAAACCCTATAAACCCTGAACCTTCAATCCTAGATCCTAAACCCCTGAAGCCCCTAAACACCCCAGCATTCTAAGGCTCGGACTTATTCTCCGAGTATGCGCCTTGCCAGAGAGCCCCGAGGGCGGCTCCCGCTTCGCCGGGTTAGCTTGGAGGGTTCTCGAGTTCGGGGCTCCAGGGTAAGCCCTGTTCAGGTTTAGGGGTTTAGGGGCTAAGGGATTTAGGGTTCAGGGTTTTGGGGTTTAGGGTTTACGGGTTTAGGGTTGAGGAATTTAGGGTTTAGGGCTTAAAGGTTTAGACCCTTAGCATCAAAATAGCCCAACAGCCTTAAAGAATAGGATCTTTGGGCCCAAAAACCTTAAAATATGAGTCCTTTGAGGGCAAGGGTTAAGGATAACAGCCTTCAGGGATTTGGGTTTAGGGGATTTGGGTTCAGGGTTTAGGGTGCAGGGTTTAGGGTTTAGGCTTTAGGCTTCAGGGCTTCAGGGTTTAGGGCCTATAAGGGTTAAGGATTAGGGGCTTTTGGGTAAGGATTGTACGGTCTCGGGTTGCGGGCTTAAGAGCTTGAAGGGTTCGAGGTGACTCTCGAGTTTGAGCCTGCAGGAATTTAATGCCAACCCTAAACCCCAAAGCCTAAAGC
>CAJNJA010044097.1:0-13277 GCA_905231915.1 Symbiodinium necroappetens | reverse complement strand
CCCCAAATCCTAAACCCTAAACGCTACGGGGTCCCGTGGTTAGGGCTCCCGGGGCTATCGGATCCCAGGGCCTTCAGTGCAGCGATCGGACACCCCAAGTAGTCTAGGAACGGCCCTTTCCTTTAAGGGTTTAGGCTTTAGGTTTTAGGGAGTTGAGGGTTTTGGTTTAGGGTTTAGAGGGAGTTTAGGGTTTAGGGAGTTGAGGGTTTAGGGTTTAGGGTTTAGAGGGAGTTTAGGGTTTAGGGTTTAGGGTAAGGGCCTGAAGCAATGAAATGAAAGGGAGTCTTTATCCCTGAACCCTTAGCGTTCAGGGTTTGGGGCCATGGTCTAGAGTCTAGGGCTTGACAGGGTTTGGGGTTTAGGGCTTGTAGGGCTTGGGGTCCAGTGCATCAATGTGCTTCAGCCAAGGTTCAGGGTTTAGGGTTTAGGGAATATACCCTAAACCCTAAACCGTAATATATGACTCATGGGCGACTCGCATGAGTCTGAGATCCGGGCGATGCACGCGCGGGATGACCTTGCCTGAGGATCACGTGTGAATCCGACGCCGCACCCTACACAAATACATTCGGTAAGACTTAAACCCCAAAACCCTATACCATTGAACTCTAAACCCTAAACCCCTGAACCCTGGTCCTTTTTCTACATGTCGCATGTGGCAGCCTCTTAGGGTGACCGCTGGACACTTGATCCGGTCTTCTTGATGTCGGATGTAGGATGTGAGTTTATGATCTTTACCTCGATGTCCCAGAATATCTGAGAGTCACGCAACTGACAGACTCCTTGAAGACAAGTCCGCACTACACTGGCACTACACTATCTCTCTACGAACCCCCATGCCCATACCCTAAGCTTACTGACCTAGGTTACACAGACTCCCTGCTTCAGTTGATAACTCAAGGTTAGTTCGGTACACTGGCAGCACCCTTGCAAGGGAGCCCTCAACCCCAAAAATCAGAGCCTAAGGCGGGTAAACACAACAAAGCAAGCGTGACACAGGAGTTGGAATGGCTGCTATTAGCATCATCATATGGGTGGTTCTCTAAATGAGGGATTTTAAAGTCCCTTTTATAAGGGTGCCGTGCTGGTTTTGGAGGACTTCAGTAGTCTCTAAGTTGGAGAACCCATATGCAGTCCCTATATACTAGCAGGGTCATCCCAAACTCTACTCATTCAGGTGCTATACAAAACTGGGTTGTATAGGTTTTTTGGGCCCTTAAAAGTATATTTATGAACATGTATATGTGCCTAAACCCTAAACCCTAAACCTCTATAGGGACCTTAAACGGAAATCTTGAAGCTTCCCACAGTGTAACCTAACAAAAGAGAGCCTGACCTGCTATCACGCCGAGCTTCGAGGCTCGCCGCGACCCGCGCTTGCCGCGAAAGACACGCCCGGGCTCTGGGACCGCGCTGCATCGGCTCCTGCAAAACTTAACTATAGTCTCTAGGGGCTGAGGGTTTAGAGTTTAGGGCTTAGGCTTTTTAGGGTTTAGGGTTTAGGGGGTTTAGGGTTTATAGGGTCTACCTATAGTCTCCATTGTAGTTCCTTTTTGGAGGTTACCTTTTGGGATCCTTGCTATAGAATTGGTTGAGCAAAAAAAAAGATTTGCAATGGAGACTGTAGGTAGGGCCTCGAGTCTCCTAGCCTACTTGAAGGATCATGGGGCCCTGTAATTTTAGGGTTTAGGCTTTAGGGGCTCGGTTTAGGGTTTAGGGTTATTATGGCTATCAGTTGTAATAGGTAGCTGTATTGGTGGTCGTAAGTATACCTACCCTAATGGTAACCCTAGTAGCTAAGACTCATGACCCTTTAAGTACCTATGGTCTCCATTGTAGTTTGCTTGTTTCGTTTAAACATGTATTTAGGATCTTGTGAGGTACCACCAATAAACGGACCACAATGGAGACTACAGAAACCTCTGAACCTTAGAACCCTCAGGGTTAGAGCTTGAAAGCCAATGCAGGGAATGGCACAGCTTGCGAAGTCACAGGTCGAAACTCGAAACCATCGCTGAAGGTAGTCGGGGTTTCAGACTTTACGTTCAGGACTCAAGATCTTTCGAGTCCCCTAAAGCCCTGAACCCTAAAGTGCATGGCCAATGGCAGAAAAAGAGAGCTCAGAGGCTCAAAGCGATGGGATTTCTTGGAGAACTTGAGCTTGCCCAAAACCCTAGGGTTTTGGGGGTTTTGGTGGTTTTTAAACCCAGTGCAGACGGGAGACCAACATGGAACCTCCGGATGCCCAATTCGGCAACATGCCGGTACCCTGCCCTGTCCTAGATTTATGAAACTGTTTATCTGCTCCTTGGAGTAGCCAGGGGGCCAAAACCCGAAACTGTTCCGTTTTAATAGTGGTCATTTGAGGGTTTAGGGTTTAGGCAATAAAGCATGGTACTCCAGAACCCTATAATGCCTGCCACCTTGACACAGCAGGAACAAAAAAGACTTAACAAAATGCACCGAAAGCACCAAGCAGAAGCTGATGGCTCTGTCTATTGGACTGACAAGGTGATATAGAGGCCTTGATAATTAACCTTGGGTTTTAGGGTCTAGGTTTTAGGGTTTAACAGGCTCCTTTGACTTTGACTGAGGTGGGACTCTCATATTGCAAAAATAATAAGAAGCCCTAAGCAACAGTATTGACAGTGAACCCTAAACCTCAACCCGTACTGTTAGCATTTGCAAAGGCTGCTGTACTAGAAAGAAGTAGGGTCACTTGCTTCTGGAGCGGCTCCGAGCGTGCCGAAGCCCGCAAAGCCAGCTACATAATACTCTGAAGCTTTAGGGCCTGAGGGTCTACCATAGGCTCCAAAGTAGTTCTTTTTTGGGATTACCTTATAGGATCCTAAATATGAGCCACAAAAAGGAACGACTTAGGGGCCTATGGGTAGGGTTTTAGCGTTTAGGAGTTTGGGGTTTAGTCGGGGTGCAGGCCTCCATACTACGGTCGAAAATATGGAGGGTTCTTGAAACTCCGGGTTCCCCTTCTGAGGTATTTTACAAAAAGGGGTATGATACTGCTAATGATATAAACCCTGCCTTACCTTAAGGACTCTAAAAGTATGGGAATTCTGGGTATATTCCATATTATCGGAAATGCAGGATTTACATCATCAACCGTGGTATCTCGGGTCTTTGCTAGGGTCTCAATCATAATGAGTTGTTGAAACTCCGTTGTCATTGTTTGTTCATGTGGCGCTCATGGGGTATTTGGCAACCGGCAGCCCGCTCCCAACAGCAGCAGCCTGCATTGCTGCGTGCACTGCTCCAGCTTTGAGGCGTGACCTGTGTCAGCGGCGTCTTAGGTGAACGGCTTCAGGGAGCATGATTAAGGGACGTCGCGATACCTTATAATACACCCGAAGTAGGGTCACCCTACATCCACATAGAGCACCGATACGTAAACCTCCTTAAGACATTACTTAACATTTTCACGCGGAGGATATGCCCAAATGAGAATCCTGAGAGCAAGAGAAAGAAAGAGAGAGCCTAGTGAAATCCCACCTAACCCCTAGGCCCCAGACCCTTCTTGCAGCCAGTAGTTGGAGCCAGAGCTAAGCCCTGAACAACCCCAATGCCTAAAACCAGGTTAGAAAGCACCGAGACACAACACGTAGAGAGGGCCATAAGGGATCCTTGGGCAAATTTACTCTACTCAAAATATAAGGAACCCTGAGGGTTTAGGGTTTAGGGATTAGGGCTTATAGGGTTTAGGGTTTATTTTATAGGTTTAGGGGGAAGAATGTAGCTAATTTCTTTCAGCCGGGACACGAGGTTGACGGACTCGAGACTTCGAGGAGATTCTGTAGAGCCAAAAAGGTTTAAGGTGTAGGGTCTAGGCAGATGAACTAGTGTGCCATTTGACAGGGGTATGGCTCTAAAACCCCGGCAGTTACCGCTACCACTTTTCTCTAGGTGAAGCTAGGGGTTTTTGGGGGTGGCGGAGCTTGGAACTTCTTTCAAGGGTGTCGGTAGCCATGCTCAAGTGCTTCCATTCTGTGAACGTCTAGACCCAAGAGAAACCTGGGAATAACAAGGGCGCCCTTTTGGTTTAAAGGACTTTACTAGGGAACCTGAACTCCTGAACCCTAAAAAAAGGAATAAGGGCCGACTCTGAGTCCTAGACGTGCTTGCTGGATGCTTCTTTTCTTGGCCCCGCGAATCCACTATCCACGAAGGGATTGGGGTTGGCCAGAAGTTGGCCGTGGGCCCGGGGTCGGGGTCGGCAGGAGGCTTGGGGTCGGCCAACGGTGGATAACTGCAAAGAGAGAGTAGAAGGCAAAGTTGGTGTCTTCTGCAGACTTGAACAATTATATCCTACAGTAACGCTGCTGCTTCTACACGAACATGCCCGCTCGGGTCCGAACGTGGTCGCTGAAGCCGCTCGCTCCTGCCCAACGTGCTCCCTCACTAGCAATGTGCTCGCTCGATCGCGAATCCGGCAATCCGCACCGCCAGCTGCGACATTGCGCGGGCGCAAAAAATTGAGGGAGCACCATCTTCAACCATCTTCTACTAAACCCCAGCCAAGGCCACCAAATGGAAACATCCTGCATGCTCGCTCGAGAACCCACTGTTTAGAGACATGCGTGCTCGCTCAACATTTTCGCACGGCGGCTGCCGCGCGGCACGGCGACTGACGCGGTAGGACGCACTCGAGGACCGCAACGGAAATCTGAGGTGATTCCTTGGCTCAAGGGCTGTACCCATAGGCTCCTTAGTAGTTCCTTTTTGGGATTACCTTATAGGACTCTAAATATGAACCACAAAAAGGAACTACTTAGGAGCCTATGGGTAAAGGCTGAAGCCCCCAGAGCCGGGATCTGAGCGAAAGGAGCAGGCCCCCGTTATCCAAGGTGGGATCTGCCCCAGCGGCCCTCGGCCGGAGAGCGAGCACCATGACAGCTTGGAGGCACTACTTTCAGGCAGCATGCGTCCCGACTGCTATGATTCTTTTTGTCCGATGTTTCTGCCTAACCGACAAAAACTAGCTTGGGGCTTTGGGTTTTGGCTAGTTCCTATGGCCTATGGCTTTGTACTTTGTGAGTAAACATGCTGGTTTCGACAGAGCAAGGCTCGATATAAGTAGTTCTCTACGAGCTCTGAATTAGTCCCTTTAAGGGTTCCTTTACAAGGGTGCCGTACTATTTCGGGGACCTAAGATGGAAAACTACCCATACTCCTACGCCTATAGTCAGCATGTGGGATTAACTCAAGTCGTGCTGGTGGGGCACATAGGGATGTGGTCGGTTCGGCGCAGTTGATAGGACATGAGCAGGGGTGCCTATGATCCCAAGTACAACCTACTTCTATCCCGGCATCTAACCTACTCTCCAAGCCACCAACGAACTAGATCCCATGTTCAACATGGTCACAAGGACGCAACCCGGCAACGCCTCAACCCCGGCCCTAGGCTTCGAGTCCTCATGCCCCTAAATCCCCAAACACCAAACCCCGGTCCTTTACCCGACCTTGACCCTCAAATGTCATAGGCTGTTCCGGTTACCGTGGTTTCTGATCAAAGGCTCCTACCCTCGAAGTGGCTTTTCCAAGTCAAGGTGCTACACAGATGAACCCTTCCCGAAACCCAAAACCCTATACCCAAACTCTACACCCCAGACCAGAAGCATCTGTAAACCCTATAAACCCTGCAAATCTTGAGCCCCAGAAGCCCTGCAAGCCATCAGCCCCAAACCCCTAACAGAACCCTTAAACGAACCCCAAACACTAAGCCCGAACCCTTCTGGCACTACAGCATCCACAGGGTTTCGGGCTCTTTTAAAGGATGCCTCACAGGGCGTAGGGTTCCTTGAAGGGGTTCCTTTACGGGTTTGGGGCTCCGCCAGAAGAGCTCCGTTGAAGGTTCTGTAATCCTAAGCCCTAAACCCCAAAACAGAAGCCCTATAAATCCTAAACCCGAAAACCCTAAACCCTAAACCCTAAAACCCTAAAGCCCTAAACCCTAAAACCCTAAAACCCTAAACCCTAGATCCTTTAAACAAGGAGGCCCCAAAGGCAAGATCCGAAAGATGATGTAAGTCCCTGGCCGATGTCGCCGGCCACCGAGACCAGGGCACCTGCTTTGGACCCACTCTAGGCATTGGTTCTTGGGCTTTAGGGTTTAGGGCTCCGGGATTTGAGTTTAGGGCTCAGGGTTTTGGGTTTAAGGCTCAGGGATTAGGGTTTTAGGGTTCAGGGTTTTACCCATAGTCTCCATGGTAGTTCCTTGTTGTGGTTTATATTTAGGATCCTATAAGGTAATCCCAAAAAGGAACTACTTTGGAGCCTATGGGTAGGGTTTAAGGCTCAGGGATTAGGGTTTCGGGATCAGGGTTCAGGGTGTCAAGGTCTAGCTGGGGTTTGGGGTTCAGGGCTTAGGGTTCAGCGATGCGGTTCCAGTTTTTGTAAGATTCTACGGTGATTTATAGCATGTGCGCACGCGCGTGTGTGTGTGTGTGTGTGTGTGGGTGTGTGTGTGTATTTGGGCGGGGGCCGGGGGGTGGGGGGGTCGGGTTTAGGGGTCTTACAGGGTGTTGGTGTGTGAGGGTTTGGGGCTTACTTGACTGCTCAGGGGTAGCTGCCAGCAGGCGTATAAGTAAGCTAGGGGTTTAGGGTTTAAGTAGTGTAAGCTACATCAGAAGGAGGTGACAAAGACGTGTGCTGCTCTGCACGCAAATGCTTGCAAGCTGCTATATCACTACCAACAATCTTCTTCGTAATCAGGGTCTGTGTAAGGTCTAGGATGTTAGGCGTTTGTGGCTGTGGTTGTGGGGTTCAGTTCAATCCTAGTTACTTCACTTGTTGACACGCTTATCGTTTAGAAGCTAACAATCCAGAACTTGTGAGGATAGAGGACGGGTCTCGCCTCGTCGGATTTGTGCAGGGCTCCTAGTTGGGATGGTAGTTCCCTGAATCCGGGAACCAATTTGTAATAAGGGTGCCGCATAGAGAACTACCCCAGCATTAAGCAGCACAGACAACGGCCACCATCACAAATAGCTCAAGCCGACATCAGGTGCCTTGCCTGAAACCCCAAACCCTCACACCCCCTTCAAAAAACGCACACACACACAACCCCAAAGACCCGCCAGAGTTTGTAGTGGGGCACAGAGCATAACCTTGGAGACGAGTTACCTAGGGTTACTGTCACTGAAACCCTATATATGAAACCCACAGCCCAGTAACTTACTAATAAAGTCATACTTACCAAATGGCTAACTGTGCTCTTGCGGATATATGCTTGTTACTATAGCCCTGTCATTTTGGATATTCTCGCGAGGAACCGACGTGTGCGGTGGAATTCGCATCAGATCCGTCCTGCCCAGAGACTCCAAACCCCTGAACAAAAAAACTGCCCTAAATCATAGCATTCCTATTGCAATTCAAGGGATACTCCCGATTAACCAACAAATATATTTTAAAGTATACGAGGCTCGCAAATTTCAGAGACATTACGACATTCCTGAAATAACAGGTGTTGGAGTCTCTGAGTTCTCTTAAACTTTGCCGCTGGAGTTGAAGGTGTAAGCCGTACTGCCCTGTGATTCAAGAGTCCTATATCTACTACCACATTTTGTAGGGTTTGGGGCTACAGATAAAGCATCTGTAGGTCTGACCCTGATCCAGAAGCCGACAACTGCATCACCCTTTTCTCGAAGTGCTTTGCCAACATGGACACTGAAGTCCTGGATACCTGCCTACCTGCCTACCTGCCTACCTGCCTACCTACCTACCTAACTACCTACCTACCTACCCACGTAGACACATATATGTACATCCATCCATGTCCATATCCATATCCATATCCACATCAATATCCACATCCACATCCACATCCATATCCATGTCCATATCCATCCATCCACATATCCACCCATCCATCCATACATCCATCCGTCCCTCCGTCCGTCCGTCCACTCATCCATATCCATCAATATCCATATCCATATCCATCCATCCATCCGTCCATATGTATATTCATGAACACGTACAGACATACCAACAATCCAACAAACACACAAGCAAGCGAACAGCACAACGAACGAACGGACAAACAAACACACAAGCATGCAAGCAAACAAACAAACAAACAAACAACCGAACAAACAAACACCAAACGAACAACAAAAACACAAACAAACAAACAAACAAACAAACAAACAAACACACAAGCAAGCAAGCCAGCAAGCAAGCAAACTGACAAACAAGCAATCAAACACAGACACACACACACACATACACACACTCTCTCTCTAACAAACAAATAAACAATCAAACGAACGAGCAAACAAACAAACAAACAAACAAGCACAGACACAAAGATTCAAACAAAAACAGCAACACATAAAACATAACCAAGCAAGCAAGCAAACAACGAACCAACCAACCAAACAAGCTCACGAACAAACAAACAAACAACCACACCACCAAACAAACGAGAGCTAGCTAGATACATACATAGATACATAAATACATAGATACATAGGTACATAGATACATACGTACATACATACATACATACATGCATACATACATGAACCAGGTGAAACTATAGATCTAATATGAACATACGTGAGCTTCAGACTTTGGAGCTTAGGGTTTCAGACTTTGGAGCTTAGGGTAACTGGGCTTAGCAACCATCTGCACTACAGAAACACAGGCCGACGTCCTACGCTGACGGCGCTGTGCACAAGTGTGGCACTACAGACTTCGAACGGCGCCTTGGGCTTTAAGATTTACGGCCTATTTCTTTGTTTTTTGATGGGGGGGGGGCCTTGTTAAACCTGGTAACATTACGGTACAGTCTGTTGAGGAAATATGCTGGGCCCTAAACGCAAGTTCATCCCATGTCTTGAATGCACTTACTTGTCTTTCGGTGGCTTTGCGCACTCACGGACTCAAGTGGCGTAAGACGTTGTCGCTTCTCACGGAATACGCATCTGCCAGCATCCGCAATGTGTCCTTTTTCGGTTTAGCGGCTTCGCGGCCCAATATAGGGGCCTCAATAATTAGCTAGGGTTGCGGGGTGTACATTATACTATACTTATGGCTCATGACGTAAAGACAAGTACCATGCTAAGTACTCAGGCTTGAATCTTGAAGGAGGCTTGGGTCCAAGACTGCCCCAACGCGGATCTTGAAATCCGATCAACCCCTTCCGGAAGTTCGAGACCTAGGTTTCTGACCCGTCCCGATTTCCGCCTCGGGCTTCGCGGAACATAATATAGTCGCGCTTCCCATGAGTTTGGGGGGGATGACAGGTTCGAAGGCAAAGAATCCGAGCGGTAGCCGCTGGACCAAACGGGGAAACTTCTGAAGTAAAGCATCCACTGACTCTACGACACCCCTGGGTGGCACCGGGGGAATCGTGTGTGAGATTTGGGCAAATCGCTTGCAGATATAACTACTATAGGAGACCTGATACCTAGAATATGGGGTTTTGAGTAGATCTTATATAATTACCGTGGCATTGCGGGACCTACTTCTGACCTCATATAATATGTGCCCTACCCACCCTACAATCCTCCAACCCTCTACTCTTCTCTGTGCTCTGAATGAAGAGGACCGCTCCCTTGCGACGCAAGAGACAGCATTTTGCGCTTAGGAGACCGTGGGTTCAGGGTTTTGGGTGGTGGGCAACCGTTTCAACATCGAGGGGCCGTACGTGACATAGATCTAATCAGAAGGACGCATGGCATAGCGCTAGCTGAAACCGAACCCCGGACACCCCAAAACCATACCCCAAAGCCCCAAACCCTAAACCGAGAGAGGCCAATTTAACCCTCAGGCTCAACGTACCTCTGCTTCCTTTGGGCTTAAAGCCGTTTCAGAACCGGCGATTTAAGGCTAAAGCGGCTAAAGCAGTTTATAGTATAGAGCCTCTAGGAAATTCGTTGCAGACAATCGAGCCCTCAATCATAAACGGCTTGTTCTTGAGGCCTGTATGGCCCATCTGTGCCAATGAAGCTACGGGGGAACCCCGGGGAGAATGCTTGCTTTCCTCCGGTTCTGTCTACCGCGTTCTCTCTGCGAGGAACAACGAGAGCTTGTCTTCTGTCTCCAGGTTCCGAAGCAGACACGTACAACAAAAAACCCAGGGAGCTGACATGTGAGAGCTTTTCCAGCAGTCGGGCTTGGTATAGGTATCCTGATACGAAAGCCCTGTTGTGGCTACCCTCATCTCTACAGCTACTGAATCACTTGACATGCCCTAATGCTTGGGCCTAAACCCTAAAATCCTGAGACCCCAAAACCTAAAAAGGCAAAACCCTAAAACCCAACATCCAAGTCCCTGCTTCAGTCGTGTCCTTCTCCCGCTCTCGCCAGTTCTGCTTCCAGACGGCGGCGGAGCGGAGTAAAACAGTCAGCCGGCGCTCCTGGCTGTAGTTGGGTTAATGGCTTGGGTTTGGGGTTTAGGGCTGATGGTTTAGACTCTACACCCGATACCCGAAATCCTAACCCCTGCATAATGTCCGGCAGAATGGTTGATGAACCGGAATTTTCCAGGGTTGCCGATGCAAAACGCAGCTCATAAAATTCGACCGTAGTCTTCTTCTGGTCAGCTATTGCAAACATCTCCTATACTGCATGACCCTAAACCCTAAACCCTAAACCCTTGAATAATGAAGGATGTTTTCGGGCACGAGTTTCTGAAGCGGGAACCTACAACGCCATACCTCAAAGTACCAAAACCTACTTTTCGTAGGGTCCCTTACAATATGTATTGTGGGGAAGAACAAACCGACAAAAAAACGTGGGGTATCGTGGCTTAAAATCAAACAGAAGGTGCAAAACGACGATAGAAATAATGATACGGACAAAACAATCATAACAGAAATAATCGAACTGATAATCATAGTAACACGAATTATAATAAATCATGATGATAGCAATCATAGTACTAATATTGATATTGGCAGGAATGATATTACAATGTAAAGGTGCCACGGTCAACCTGAGGACACATTCGTCATGACATGCTCCCTCCCGTTTGACGCATTCGGGCTGTGTCCCTCCAGCCCAAACCCCAAATCTCAAACCATGCCCAGTGGAACGGCTATAAGCTTCCGGGTTTAGAACTGTAAGTGTTTGAAGTTAAGGGTTCACGCCACAGAAGTTAGCACAATGTGAGCACATCTTCGGCAAGAGCGCCGAACTACTTCGAAAGCTTTCCCCCCATCTGCGGGTAAGCAGATAGGTGGATGTCGAACATCTTATTTCTTGCTGCAAACATATATATATATATATGAAAAATAAGAATGATGTCCGGTAATGCAGAGAGCCATCACCACCCTTATTAACGTGATCATCGTCGTCATCACCATCTTCTTCACCACCTTCACCATCACCATCACCATCACCATCACCATCATCATCATCATCATCATCATCATAGTCTTCTTCTTGATCTTCATCTTCATCATCATCACCAACATCAGCATCATCATCATCATCATCACCACCACCGTCATCCTCAACATCACCAGCATCAACATCAGCAACGTGGTCGTCATCATCATCGTCATCATCAAATCACTCGTGTGGAACGTTGCTTCCATGTAGGTGTAGACATTTTAAATGCAAACATGCATATTGCACAATGCATACTTGAAAATGCGTTGACTCCACAAAACCTCCTGGAGACCTAGCATATTTGAGCCGACCCCATCTTGCAACACACTCTCAGAAGTTAATTTGCATACAACAGGCCGCCTTTACGTTTCTGGCCGTACGTGCACAGTAGGCGATTGATTGAACAAGTTTCTCCGTCCTGATCACTTCTCAACAAAGCAGCAAAGGCATCAGCCGGGATATTAGGAGAACCCGCTATGAAACCCTAAGGGTCCATGTACCCAAATAGTATATACTTTGGCCCCAAAGTACCTATATAGGGACTACATTAAGGCCAAAGTATATACTATTTGGGTACATGGACCCTTAGCGTAAGAAACCTAGCTTCCTGTGTCCGCAGATGTGTCTCGAAGACCTCTTTCACACGCTGCCGCGTTGCTGCAATCCTGCAGAAAACTTTTCTACTCGTCCGGGGTTCCGTTGCTTTTTGTTGGGGTGCTTGCCTATAGGCTCCATTACAGTGCCTTTATGTGGTTTATATTTAAGAAAGGTAATCCCAAACAAGAACTACAATGGAGCCTGTGGTAGGGCTCAGGGAGCAGGGCTTGGGGAGCCTCAGAAGTCTCAAGCCTTACCTCAACCCGGAAGACCCTACCTTCTACAAGGACATCAACGGATCCCTAAAAAGGTAGGCTTTGTGGGGTCGAGGGTCCAGGTAGGGTTTAGAGTTGCTCCGGTGGAGTTTAAAGCCATGCGAGTTTAGAGCCAGGTTACGACATCCCAAACATCCAAATCGCGCGCATAGATACGTGAAACATGCTGTTGCTGTGCATGGTAGCTATTGTCTTTAGTCTTTGGCTCTTGACATTGACATTCATGCTGGCAAGAGATGTTTCCCTAGGAAAGATGCTGAAGATGGCATATCTTGTACCGAAACCCACCCTTGAGGGCACTTTTCGCGAGTGTCCGTCCTCGTCGCATCGCGAGGGAGGCCTTCAACCAGACTCTGCGGGTCTAAACCAAGTCGCTCCTAGGCGATTCAGGCTCGGCTTCTCTAGTAGCTCTTCAGATGGGGTGTAGGACTTAGGGTTTAGACATTAAGGTTTAGGGCACGTTTAGTATAGGGGAACCGTTTGCAGAACCTTACAGTGAACCCTCCCCAAGGGTCCATGTACCCAAATAGTATACACTTGGTCCTTCAAGTCCTCCCTATAAACAAATCGGTACTTTGGAGCCAAAGCATATACTATTTGGTTACATGGACCCTTCGGGCTATCAAGAAAACCCTATTCAACTATGAGCGTCTGAAGCCCTTAGAAGGAACCCTAGCCCAAAAACAACATGAATGCCTCCATGCTAGGTTGGGCCTTTAAAGCCTCTGAACAATGTTGGTAACTAAGATCCTTTGTGAGCCCAACAATGGAAAACATAAAGGGTCCCAAAGACCTCTCATACTCCAAAGGTCTATACCCAAATTGTCTTTCAAACCCTAAACCCTAAACCCCTAAACCCTACACCCTAAACCCTGAACCCCAAACCCCTAAAGCCCTAGAACCCTAAACCCTGGAACCCTAGAGCCCTCGAGCCCTAGAACCCTCAACCCTAAACCTTAGACCCTAAACCACTAAACCCGGTAAACCCTAAACTCTAGAACCCTAGAACCCTAAACCCCTAGAGCCCTAAACCCCCAACCCTAGAACCCT
>CAJNJA010044086.1:0-17763 GCA_905231915.1 Symbiodinium necroappetens | reverse complement strand
CCCAAACCCTAAACCCTAAATCTAAACCTAATCCCCAAACCCTAAACCCTAAACCCTAACCCCACCCCGCTTATTTCGGTCCTGCTATCATTAATCAGAGCTGTACGACAGACCCAAGTCCCTTCAAAGCTTCGATGGTTCGCCTTAAGGTCCATTCCCCGAAACCCGACAACCCCGAACCCTCAAGCCCAAGAGCTGTGTTCAGAGGGGTTTAGGGTTTAGGGTTCAGGGTTTAGGGTTCAGGGTTCAGGGTTTAGGGTTTAGGGATGTGGTGATGAAATGTGAACCTCAATTGCCAGCTGACGGGATCACGACCTTGTGCTCGTTTGACCCTCGCCAAACAGGGATGTGAGAGATTCTGGCAGGCCTGTTGCTTTCGCTAGGCATGTTACCGCAAACCCCAGACCCTAAATAACCCCAAACCCTAGGCCCTAGTTGAGGGTTTAGAGGTTTAGGGCCGGAGCCGTGAAGCCCTCATGTCGAGTCTGTCTCACACACTCGGTTGTGCAGAAAGACCGCCGAATGCGACGAAGCCGGAAAGCAGCAGAAAAAGAGCTGAGGGTTTTGGGTTTTGGGTTTAGGCCCTTAAAATAGGGTTTAGGGTAAAGCAACTTCTGAGTCACTGGCTTGGTGGCCACGGAGTTCATGTTTGCGGTGGTTTTCGCGAGGCATGTCTTTAGTTTTGCAGGGTTGCCGCAGTGTGGTTTCTTGCCTTTCGAAATTCTCCAGTTGCCGAGTTCAATCCTTATTCTCCCTCTGCTCTCTCAACCATGTTGTGGTCAAAACCCGGGCATTCGGTCATGCGAGTTAGAGTTGCACCTGACTCATGTCAAAAAACGGCATGTTTCCATGCATGGGGATATTCACAGTTCCACCACCAATGCCTCCGCCTACACACATGAAAACACAGGTTTGCAAATCTGCAAACACTACTAGTAGGACAGATGTGTATCTTTCGTGTGTGACCTGCATGCGTTACATGTATAGAAAGGTGCCATATGATGCGCAATACGCACCCCACAGCAAAACCCTGATTGCCCAAGGTTCTTGCTCATAGGGATTCGTGCTTTCACGGTTCTGACCCGCAAGGCTTCAATGCCAAAATCCCGACGAAAGCCCTCAACCTGGCACGCGTCTTTATTCACAGGCTATATCAGGAAGCCTCTTGACACCCACACTGTTCCTAACCCACGGCCCCGAAGCCCTACTGGGCTGTGCAAGACTGTCTACAGACCCTAGAGGAATCACTCACCACTAGCTTCGCAGCATCAGAAAACCTAAGCATGCTATTCACTCGCCACTTGAAGGATAGTGCTAAGTGGGTTGCTGCGAAAGTTTGCTGCTTGCAACTCTGCTCGTAATGACCTAGCGTCCTCTCCTCATAACAATCCTAATCTTTTGTCGCGGAGCCTAATCTCATAATGGATCCTCTTGGTTATAACCGACTAGAAATTAAGAGATAAAGGTATAAAGCCCCAATCCCGATGAGAGACTACTTGCCAAGTCCCTGGCTCAAACCCCACAACCCTCTACCGTACCTATAGTGAGGGTTTGGGGTTTATAGGTTTAGGGTCATTGCAGCTCCTTGTCGCGATTACCCTACAGGGTCCGAAAAATACAATGCAGACTTTCGGTAGGTAAACTCTCAGCCCTACACCCTAAACCCTTGCAAACCCTACTATATGTACTTTTGATGTTTAGAGCCAACACCTCTTAGACTGCAGAGGAGATCGCCGAGCACGGCCGTGGCGAGGGCGCCGCTCTTCTGGCGGACTCGCGCCTTTGGAGACCTTAAGGTTCCGGGTTTGGGTCCTCAATTGCCAAAGACAGCCAAGATCTAAGATCAAGCATCCAGGGTCAAAGACCTGTGTGCACTTCCATTGTGCTGGCTCCCAGCCAACCGCTTGCTTGTTAGCGTGGTTGGTGGCGGTTTTTCCCGGTTTCCAGTCACCCGAACATCCGTTAGGCGGTGAAGTCGAGCGAAGGCACTTTGCACACACTGGGTTCATCAACCTCCTACAAGCCAATAGGTCGGCACGGGGGAAAGGGATAGCGCCATTCTAACGGCATCAGCTTTGCTTAGCTACCCAAAGGCTCCATGTAGCCATATAGTATATACTTAGGCCTTAAAGGGGTTCCTATATAGGTACTGTAGGGTCTAAGTATATACTATATGGGTACATGGAGCCTTTGGGCTAAGGGACCTCATACCTGAAAGTTCCCATGGGCCGTTGTGGGACGTAACTGCGGAGGAAAGCTTTGTGACCCGAGCTTCGAGCTACAGGGCCCTATCTGGAGGTGGCCGAGGCAAAAATCGCCGTAGGAAGGCGATAGCGGTCGGGGTTTAGGGTTTAGGGGTTTAGGGTTTAGGGTTTAGGCCTGTATCAATTCCTTTGGAACCGCCTGGGCGACTTAGGGGAGTTGGAATTGCAGGGCGGCTCCATGGATACCGGGCCACAAATCGTGGAGGTGGAAGACAGCGAGTACGAGAGCCATTGTCTGCGTGCAGTGGAGTCGGTTGACATTGCCGGTGAATGCGCACGTTGCCGGCAAAAAAGACATGCTTCCAAGGCAACGGAAGCTGCGGACGACCTTGCCGCGTATCGCCGCGGTGGCGAAGTCGTGATCAAGCAAGGGCCAGATTCCGCACCAGCAGCCGAAGCAGCTGGTTGGTAAGGGTTTCGGAAGACCTACTTTGTTGTGGGGGGTCCCTGTAAGTTCTATATGAGGGTACATTAATAAGAACCTTCAAAAAGGTAGATCATGGCAGTTTAAGGTAGGGTTCAGGTTTATGATTTTGCATACTATCTGGAGTTTGTCTGCGGCATCTTTGGTCTATGCTGGTTATTTCGCGGATTCTACGGCGCTTTCTGTGGGGTTTGTGCAAGAAGTGTGGCATGTAAGTACAGATAGCTTCAACTTTGGGTCCTCAGAACCTGCATGTTGTGCATTCTTGGGCTTCGCTGCATACTGGGCTCTTGCTGCACTGTTGTGGGTGTAGACTTGCATGGTTTGGCTTTGGGGAAACCTTAGGGGCTTTTACCATCGGTACTGTATAACTACCTTGACCAACCAAAACCCACTTCTTGGTAGGTTCTTAATATGGACCCTAATATGGGGTTTATAGGGACCCTACAAAAAAGTAGGTTCTGGTGGGTTAAGGTAGACTAATGCATATAACGGGTTGCCGGGGGCGTCTGCCTTTGGTGGCTTTCTGCACAACTCCAAGAGAGTTTCTGTGCAGGGTGTTTCAGTACCGGGTCTGCGCCTACCAAACTAGCATCCACTGTGAAGGCTTCGTAGATTCACGGGCACTTGGGGGCCTGGGTTTGGGGTTTACGGTTTCCGGGGCCAGGGTAATGGGGCTCTAGGTTGTACTGTTGATAATAGAAATCCTGCATTACTTTAAGGGCCTTAAGCTATGGGAATTATGGTATATTCTTATCATGGATAATGCAGGATTTATAGCATCAACCGTCTAACTCAGGCTATGCTAGACGCTTTCTGAGCAGCGTTGCCGTGGAAGTGTTGGGAGCAAAGCGCCACAAGTTGTAAAGCGCCTATCGGCACAAAGGGCCCGATTAAGACATGCCTTAGAGACACCTGCCGATTGCACCCAGTTGAGAGCCCTAAACTTAAAAACTATACCCTGTCAGAAACCCTAAACCCTAAACCCTAAACCCTAAACCCTGATTATGATATGAAGCCACATTTCACCCGCCAGCACCGGCAGCAAGAGCAGGAATACATCGAGTGCGCCTGTAGCGGCGTGATGGCCTGCTCGACGTGCCACGTTTACCTGGTCGTGGCCTTAGGCACCCTACGCCCCCCCAACCCCCCTAGGATCCTACACCCCTAAACCACTGAACCAATCCCTAAACTCAGAAACCCCTGGATCCTAAACTCTACGCCTGTTTTATTCTATAATACCCTATGAAGGAATCCCTTATAGACTTATAGATCCTTTATAAAGCCTAAACCCTAAAAACACCCTAAACCCCTAAACCCTAAAATCCTAAACCCTTAGCCCTAAAACCCTAAACCCTGAGGTGCCAAAACAAACCTAAACCCTAAACCCTAGAACCCTAAACCCTAAGCCCTAAGATGCCTACAATCAAACCGAAAGTTCGAAACTCTAAGCCCAAAGGTGCTTAACAAAAAAAAGCCTAAACCCTAAACCAAAAAACCCTAACCCTAAGCCCTGAGCCCTCCGGCGCTTAAAAAAAAACCTAAACCCTAAACCCTATCCCCATAACACCCTGAAACAAAAAACCCTAACCGCTCTCTTCCTGACCCCTGACCTTCGGAAGCCCGAGGTCGGCTTTAGGTTTTTTGCTGGGGGCTTTAAGGGTTTAGGGTTTAAGGGGCTTTCGGGCTTTAAGGGCTTTAGGGTTTTTTGGGGGCTTTAAGGGTTTAGGGTTTAAACGGCTTTAGGGTTTAAGGGCTTTAGGGGTTTGAGGGTTTAGGGTTTAGGGCTTTAGAGGTTTAGGGTTTAAGGCTTTAGGGTTTTAGGGGCTTAGGGGTCCCCCAAAACGGGTTATGAGGGTTCCTTTAAAGGGCTCTATAAGGATACGATAAGGGTTTAGGGCTTAAGGGCTCTAGGGGCTAGGGTTTAAGGGCTTTAGGTGTTAGGGTGTAGGGTGTAGGGTTTTAGAGGGTTTAGAGGGTTTAAGGGCTTTAGCGGTTAAGGGTTTAGGGCTAATCACAATACGGCTAATAAGGTTTAAGGGTTTTGGAGGTTTTAGAGGTTTAGGGGTTCAAGGGTTCTAGGGTTTGGGGTTTAGGGTTTAGGGGGTTTAGGGCTGAAGGGCTTTAGGGGTTTTAGGATTATAGGGCTTTAAAGGTTTAGGGTTAAGGGTTTAAGGGTTTAAGGGTTTAGGGCTAGTGTTTATAGAGGGGCTTAAGGGTTTTAGAGGCTTTAGAGGTTTAGGGCGTACGGGTTTAAGGGTTTTTGTCCTGTTTTGGGGTGATCTGAAAAAGGATCGCAAATATCTATGTGGTTAACGCAAAAAGCAGGACTAGATAAAGGGATTTTCAAGGGTACTTAGAGGCCCAGGGGCGACTAAGTAAGTAGATTGCATGTCGAGTTATAAGTACCCCAAATGGAGTTACACCAATCATAACCGACTTACTGCGTCCTCTGGGCCTCCAAGTATTCTAGGGATTGATCGGGACTTCGGTTCCTTTCAGACTGATTTCTTTCCGGGCTATGGGGTTTGGGCTTCTCGGCTTGACGTTGCGGCTCGACAGCGTGGGTGTGAGTTTTCCTGTAGGATTTGGGGATTAGGGCTCAGGGGCAGGCTTAATTAGGGAATTAGGGTTTTGGGTTTAGTTACAGGCATATACTGAGCAGCCTGAATGCAAGATACGAGTTGCTCTACACCTCTACAACCCAAAATATCGCACAAGAACGGAACTATAGCAAAATCCTGAAGCCCCACACATCTTCAGACTAGCCGAACGAACGACGCTTCTGCCCTAAAGCCTAAACCCGCGACTGCAAAGGACCTTGTAATTAGGTAGGTGGGTTGCGGATAGTAGTTTTGTAGGTTAGTATTCAGCAGAGTACATGATTATTAGGTACTTGGACCCTCAGGGGAACTTATAACTCTACAGAACACCTACATAGGCCCCTAAGTAGTTCCTTTTGGGATTACCTTATAGGATTCTAAATATAATCCACAAAAGGAACAACTTAGGGGCCTATGGGTACTTACATGTACTTACTAAGTCGCCTGGGCCTCTAAGCAAGCCTCCAAGACCTCCAGACCCCTGCGCCTCAAGGCCCTGAACCCTCAAAGACCTAGTTAAGGCCGTACCTTAACCCCGAAGAACCTACTTTTTTCTGGACGTATATAGGGAAATCAGAACAAGGAGCCATAGAAGGCTTAAAGAGACCCCGCAAACCGCCCCAAAGAACAATTGCCGGCCTTAGCCTCAGACATTGAATGTCACTATTTCCCAACGCCTTAAGAAACCCTGAGCCCCACAAGCCGTTTGAGGACGAGGCATCGTTCAAGACGGCAGGCGGGCGGGCTTGTAATACACAGCTTTGAAAAATTTGAAATAGATACCATTATGGGCACTCTCTAGAATTTTAATCACACAGAAGTTATCACACTGTAAAGGCGCCAACTTGAACAAGGCCTCTACATCTTTTCGTCTCTTAGTTTTTAAGATGAGGAGAGTTCCCAAGGGTTCTAGAGTTTGCGATTTCTTGGTCTTGGGTTGGGTTGTTTTTTGGATTTGATGTTTCAGGTTCTTCAGGGCTTTAGGGTTTTACGGCCTCTTACTCAGGGCTTTAGGGTGTAGGGTTTCAGAGGATTTTTGGGTTTATTGGTTTTCAGTTGAAGGTCTTGCGCAACAGGGTAGTATGGGACCGAATGTTGATCAATATTTTTAGTGCAGAGCAGCTAAACGGGTGTTCCTATCCATGTTCCGATTATGTCACTGTATAGGATTTGAACCATAAGAACTTCTGACGTTCATGTGTTCTTTCGAGAACAGCAGATATGTTCCCTGGAGCTCTTGCGTTTGTCCAGGTTTGCGGTGGCCTTCGTGAAGGTGTAGCGGCTTAAGTCCTGCAATGCATGCGAAGGATCACTTTCTGGCTGTTCAGAGATTCATCTGAGGTCATGTTTACGAAGGCTTGATATATGCGAGGCCTACTCCAAGCTCAGGTGTTTAACCCCTCCCCCACACACACACACACACCAACACCAAGATCACCAGATGCAACATTCCCACATCCCATTTCCCCCGAGATCTGTTCCTCAAACCCCTCGAACGACTCTATAAACAGCAGCAGCCACCCAAGCCCCTTCTTGTCTGGGACTAGGATGGCACTGGCCCGAATGTATTTTGAGTCCAGTCAAAGGGGGGGTTCTCAGCTTCCCAAAACCCTAAACCGTAAACCTTGAACCCCTAAACCCTTAACAATAACTCAGCTACTTAGCCTTATGCAAAGGGTCGCAATTCAGTTATAGGATTTAGGGTTTAGAGTTAGAAGGTTCAAGGTCTAGGATTTGCTATGAAAGGCTGGAGTACTTAAGACTGTCAGATCAACCTCTAGTCTTTACACAGTTTTGCTGCACCATACCCCAGAGCCTTCTTCATAGTTTTTCAGACCTAAGGACCCCAAACCCGAAAGGCCCTAAACCCTAAACCCAAACCCATACCAGTTTCATGTTTTTAGCATTTTTGGAAAATTACTTTCTTGGCGAGGACCCCCGGACGATGCAGAGCAGGATCCCGACTTACTTGCACGGTTTAGGGTTTATGTAGGATTTAGGGGGTTACTTAAGGGTTTAGGGGTTTAGGGTTTATGTAGGATTTAGGGAGTTACTTAAGCTTTTAGGGGTTTAGGCATTTAGGGTTTATAGGGTTTATGTAGGATTTACCGGGTTGCTTAAGGATTCAGGGGTTTAGGGGCCTAGGGTTGATAGGGTTGGTGGAGGGTTTAGGGGTTTAGGCATTTAGGGTTTATAGGGTTTGCTATGGGTTTAAGAGGACCCTCTCCGGTTGATGCTCTCTGTCCTTGTTGCCTTAACATCGGAGCTCTCCGTCTCTGCTTTCCTTTGCTGCTCAATAGCTTTGCACAAGAGAACACCGCAAGACATCTTGCGTTCTGTTAGGGTTTAGGGTTTAGGGTCTAGGTTGTATCCAATGTCGTCAAGTCAAGCTCTCGCACTTCTAGGCCTGGAGCGGTCCTAATCCCTGAGCCTAAAGTCGCTAGTATTTTTGGACCCCACGTCGAGCTCGGACTTTCGACTTGTTTAGGTTTTGAAGAGCCTAATACTTTCTACTATAGGGTCTGAATAATTAGCTATTCAATCGTATCCCCCTCTACATGATCAGAAAGCATAATTTACCCCCAAACCCTATTCTAAAGCCTTTATAGGGCCCCTCAACTACATCGAAAAATGCGAAGGAAAGACCGTGCTTTCTACTACGTAGGTAAGATTGGCCTTTTCGGAGTAGTTTCTTGCAGGGTCCCCTGATGACGGACGACCTTAAACCTTAAACCCTAGCGAGGCCATAAACCTGCATGGCTTCTCCCGAGGTATGACTTGTCATTGTAAGTGGTATATAAACACAGGGGTGATGAACGATAATCTTTTTGTTTCGTGTTGAAGATGCTTCTGAAATCCCTATGAGCTGAAATGTGAGTTTCCTCAACTCATGGTCTGGTCCAGTACAGCCTTGCGCATCAACATCTTTAAGGCCAAGAATCCAAGAACTGATGACGCTCCAGGATTCGCCGTCCACCGACCACCTGTACGCCACGAACCCCAGGTCGCACGCGTGGCCATCGGCCTAGGTTGGTGACGAGAGCCATCGACGCGAGGAGCACGAGAACTCCCTCCCTCCCGATCCTTGTTGTGGCGAACTGGAACGCTGCGGCACAGGACATGCAGACGGAGATGCTGGCAACTCAAACAGTGGCCAGATGCGTCAACGTCAGGGAGTTAGCAGAAGTGGCGGCGGTCCGAACTTGCGGAGCTCCCCCTCCCACATGTGCTTTTTCAGACCTACGTGCACGACGAGGCTCCTACAACACTGAACTCTTGACCCTAAGCCCTTAAATCCTAAACGTTTACTCTCAAACTCCCAAATGAGACGACAAGAAGCGTCCCAGGGTTTAGCAATCAAGAGAAGAGGGTCTTGTGTTCCTTGAACATGGTCCCATGGTCAACTCAGATTATAGGACAGCCTCTTTAGATCCCTTATACAACGGTATAAACCATAAATAACTAATTTAATATTGCTTGTTCCTTTAGGTTCCTTATTATAAGTTTAAGTATACTGTAAAGGATCCCAACAAGCAGCCTCGAGACCGTGTGAACCGCCGAGCAAAAGGAGCCCAAAACCCTATTCTAACTGTTAAGGCCCCTCCATAAAATCCCCTATGAAAAGGACATGCTGGAGCTGGCGTTTGAGCCCCAAGACACGTCACGCCTCGGCTGCCAGTTGCGGCTGACGTGCTTCGGCGACCATATAACATAATTGGATATTCCAATAGTAAAGCAGCTCACCTTTAACCTTTTGGGGGTACCATAATCCTTATATCACTGAAAAAGTAGCATTGGTTTCAATACAAGGATTCTTAGGGAGAGTGGCTACAATGAGCTGCCATGTTGGCTGTCCAGGGTTCCTGTAAGGTATAGTATCGGGTTTAGGGTTTAGTATAGAGTTTAGCACTGGGTTACGAGAACGTTGTCTCTAAAGCCTTTTTCGGGGGCGCTGTACCGGTTACTGAAGCGGTATTGCGGGGTCTATACGGGGTCTCCCTGGGTTTGCGAGGAATGTGGCCCGCTCGAGGGTTTTCGGCTTTAGGGGCCTCAGGTCGGGTGCTTGGCTTGCAGAACATGACCCTATGACCCCAAGTAGCTGAGAGTAGCCATTGTGTATTATGACATGAACTCTGTAGACCTCAACGTAGGTATTGTATCTTCGGAGTCTTAAGACGCATGTATCGCCACCTCTCTTGCAACCGTCAAGCCCAAGGCTGAAGTTTTCACAAGAATGCTGGTAGCACAGATCCTTGCCGCAACGGTTTAGGGTTCAGGGTTTATAGGGTTTAGGGTTTGCCTGGTGGTCAGCCAGCTGAAATATAGACCATCCAAGCCCCTACACCGTAAACAGTGATCATGGTTCCGTGGCCGTTGAGGCAGGAGCTCGAGGGCATGACGGTGAGCATCCCGGGCGGGGCAAACAACATGCTCCTTGGCTGGAGTTAGGATTTTGGGAGATGCCGACACGCTTGATCGTAGTTCTGCTTGGTTTAACCATCTGTGTCATACATATATATATATATACATATATATATATAATTCAGGATCCTGAAAGGTAACCCCAAAAGGAACTACAATGGAGACTGCAAGTAAGCATGAAAGGTAACATGCAGACCTGGCTGGCGATTTCAAGCATCAATTCCTCTGAAACCTGGACGGGCCATCCGAAACCTTCATGTTGTAGCTTAGTAGGGTTAGGGTTTAGGGTGTACCCAGAGGGTCCAACAACCTCGATATTTCGATACTTCGGCTGAGGGCTGTTGTGAATGCAGGTTTAGTGTTCAAGAGCCTACTATGGATTCGGGCCTGTATCAGGGGTTCTGGTGATGCACAGAAGAGTATTTGCAGGTGTGTACTTCAGGTGCCCTTTGGGGGAGACCTGTCTTGCATTGACAACCTACTCATTGCTTGCCTTGCTTGATAGATGTCGAACCTTTTACGGCCTGAGAAGCATTCAAATTCCCAGGCCATGATGTCAAATGGTTTTGGGTTTCATTGTGAAAGATTCGATAGAGGGGTCGGACTTAAATCGTACTGATCTCTCTCTCTCGTCGCAGGTTCGATCATATTCCTTTCGAGTGAGCGACGCTGGCGCATGGGCATAGGGCTCCCGTGGATGTCGTAGGGGCTCTAGGGTTTGGGGCACTGGCCTTGACGGTGTAGGGTTTACCTTCACCCCAAATAACCTACCTTTTTAAGGACTTATATAAAGAATTCATACATAATAAGGAACTTTTAAGGAACCCTAAAACGGTAGGTTTCTTTAGGGTCCATCTATAGGGCCTTAGGGTTGTAGGACCCGGGGTTTGGCGTTGATAGGGTCTACCGGTCCTGTGTCAGTAATCCTCAAATACCTCGTAGGGTTTAGGGTTTCGGATCCCTAAACCCCACCTGTAGCCGAAAAGGCATCCTTTTTTTAGGGTTCCTGATCATGGTTTCTATGTAGAGTTCCCTCTAAATAAACAAGGTAGGTCTTTTGGGCCAAAGGTAAGCCTTGAGGAGTCTCCCTTGAGGTAATGGTTGCTTGGTCTACTCGGTGTTCCGAACCTCGCACTTGGCTTTAGGCGGGTTTGGAGTTTAGGGTTTTAGGGTTTAGGGTTTTAGGGTTTTAGGGTTTAGGGTTTTAGGGTTTAGGGTTTAGGGTGAAGGAGCAAGCAAGATTGTTTTCGAAAGGGCCTTCGAAACAGCCCAGGTGTTTGGGGGATGTTGAAGACATTCACCAATTCGATTTATTGTTGCTTGCTGGGTAGGGAAAGCTCGGCATCAAGGGGTTGCTGTTCTCGTTGTGGACTCGGCCAACATAGTTGTCGGAGTCCAAGTGTGAAATAGTAGGGTGTGAGTTCCCCTAAGCCCTACACCCTAAAGCCTAAACCGGCTACTACACTTTGAGTGGGTTTTGTGGAGTTCTCCTAGAGACCTAACCAGTTGAGTACTTATAGTACTTGGACATGTAGGCTACCTGGACCCTGAAATGTAGTAATTACATGTGTTGGATGATTTGTTGTGGTAGGTTCCTGCAAAAACCAAGGTAACCAAAAGAAAGTACTACATTTAAGGGTCTAGGTGCTGGCAATGAGGTTCACAGAATAGATGCGTACCCACAGTGCCTCGGTTGTGCAGGGTGAGCTCGTGGCTCAATCAGCGTTAATAGTACCAATAGTAAATAGCAATAATAGGTAATACTAGTAACAATAGTAACAATAGTAATAATAGTAATAATAGTAATACTAAGTGAAGACAGCATCTGAAGCCTGCTTTCAAGTTTCCGCTAGCGCTGCATCCAGGACTGGATGATCACGGTTTGGGCCTAGCGGCTCTGTGCATTACTGTTCCGGGCTTGGGGGGTCTATGCCTTACTCATAGGCCCCTAAGTAGTTCCCTTTTAATTTTTGTGGTTATATTTAGAATCCTATAAGGTAATCCTAAAAAGGAACTACTTAGGGGCCTCTATGCCTTAAACTCTTAGCCTCTTCTCCTACCCAGCAATTTGTGTACAAAGTCGGAGTGTGAGAACAGCCTGCTTGGCAAACCCACGTCGCCTCCCGGCGAGAGAAAAGGCTGCCAATGCAGGAGTAATATCGGAGTCAGAATAGGAATACTTACTACGCAGGCCGCTGGGACGTTGTAGATTTCCCCTTTGTGGGCCTAAGAGGATGTTATTGCCGATGTTTCGTTCAAAGGCTTTGAACTGCCCACCTAGATTAGGAATACTATTGGTTCGGGCTCCTTATCATGACTCTAGTAAAGTACGCCCCGAGGGCTCGGGCCTAGGAAGTTACAATTGAGGTTTGGAGTTTAGGGTAAATTGCGGCTTCAGGGTTGCAGGGATTCCTTTGAAGCGTTTGTCTATGTTTGCCTGACTTCATGCTTGTCTAATTTCGCAGGTCTTGAAGAACCAGAGACTCCAAACCCCTTTAATTAAGGAGTATACCTTAAACTATAATAGGAATCCTAATATGATTTAAAGTATATTCCTTAGTTAAGGGGTTTTGGAGCCTCTGGGGAACATGGTCCCGGAACAGTTGTTTTCAACTTCCGTGGTCTCCTAAGCCGCTGGTCACCGCAGCTGTTTTTGCTTGTAACCATCTGGACATAGGGCTGTAGTGCGGTTCAGGGTTTAGGGTTTTAGGGTTGTAGTTCAATAATTGACCGCTCACTTGATTTGCGGCTCCACCCCTGCAAGGTAAGGTGTACATGTCAGGCCATTATTAAATATTAGCTATTTTTGCTTCTATGCTAGGCACCCTGAACAGCACGATATTCAGACAGAAAGATGGGTCGAACTTCTCTCGTCCTGCTGGCCGGCATTGCTTTGATTGGCCAGCCGGCTGCAAGAAAGAGTCTGTAGGGGTTGGTTCGCGCTTTTGAGGCTCAACATGCGGAAAGACATGCTGGTTATTTGTAATCGCATCATGTCCGGTTATGGTTTTGGTTTTGGGAACCCTGCTCAAATCATTAAGGCCCCACTGTCCCAACCGTCCCAGAGACTCTTTTTGGAGTCTCTGGGGTCTCGCCGTTGGCTTGAGATTGGTTGTCACTACAGGGGGTTTGGGTCTGAAGGTTTGGGGTTTATAGGGCCTGTAGGGCTTTGGGGCCTGTAGGGCTTCAGGGCTTTAGGGTTGTAGGGGTGTAGGGTTTTAGGGTTGTAGGGCTTTAGGGTTTTAGGGTTTCAAGTTTTCATGGTTTAGGGTTTAGGGTTTGCAGAGCTCTGTTTTGAACTGTGCGAGGACTCAGTGTATCCTACATGATCACCTTAGGACCTACTTCCTTACTAGTTCCGCCCCCGGAGTCCCCGAAGACCAGCGTTCTACTGGAGATTAAATCCCCTTCGTGTACCCTGATTTCCAGGGGCCGAAAAAATTACCAATACTATTTTGGTGCTTCGCGCTCTAATGGATCATATACCCCCAAAACCCTAAGCTAAGAGCTAAGGCCCCTATGTTCGAAGCCCCCTTACATTACTATTAATCATGCCACTCGTCTCAGATTCCGAAGGCCTTGGAATCAGCATGATCGACTCCAGAAACTTAATCTGATCATTAAGGGCCCCCTGTTTTATTCGGATTTTCTCTCCGAACCCCTAAACCCTAAAACTCCTAAACCCTAAGCCGTAAAGACCCTAAAACGCCTAAAACGCCTAAACCCTAAGACCCTAAAACCCCTAAAACCCGTAAGCCCTAAACCGTAAAACCCCTTCATGTACCCTGGTAAGCCTTTAAAAGGAGCCCTGGACCCTAAAAATATGGGTAGTTCTCCAAGTTAGGGTCCCTTTTGGGGTCTACCCTAAAGCCCTAAAGCCCTAAAGCCCCAAAAACCCCATATACAGCCCTTATAACCCCCCTTTTAGGGAACCCTACACCCCCAAACCCTGAACCCGAAACCCCAAAACCACCAAAACCACCTAAAAAAACCCTCAAAAAACACTAAACAAACCCTAAACAAAACCAAAAAGCCTTTAAAAAAAAACAAAAAGATCTTAAAACATTTTAAAGAATCCTAAACCGAGGAGTGGTCGGGCCGAGCCGGAGCTTCCTCCAGGCCTCTCCTGAGGCGACAGCACCTCCCAGGCACTCTGGGGTTGAGGGTTTAGGAGTTTAGAGTTTCGGGGTTTAGGGTTTGGGGCGGTTTAGGGTTTGGGAGTTTAGGGTTTAGGGTTGAGGATTTAGGGTTTGGGGGGGTTTTGGATTTAGGATAGAGGCTTTGGGGGTTTAGGTTTAGGTGTTTAGAGTTTGTGGGTTTAGGGTTTAGGTGTTTAGAGTGTAGGGTTTAGGATTTTAGGGCTTGGGGGGTTTAGGGTTTAGGATTGGGGGTTTAGGGGTTTGGGGGGTTTAGGGTTTAGGATTTTAGGGTTTAGGAGTAAAGCCCCGCAAAATCCTGAACTTCAGGATCTTTGGGGCTTTAGGGCTGTTAGGGCTTTCGGGACGCTGGGGTTTAAAGGCGGGCAAAAAGGGGTTGATAGGGTTTTCGGTGGTTTTACCTAGCTGTAGAGTAGGTAGCCTTTAAGTATTTAGACTCTTCAGGGTACTCTAATCCCAATAGGATCCCGAAGGTTAACCTTAATTCCCCATGATACGAGGGTTGACTGTTTCAGCTCTTATCATCTTAAGCCAAGCAGGGACAGGCAGACGAATGGAAGTTTCGCAAGCACATGGGGGGGCCCGTTCACATGCGGGGCGAAGGAACGATTACGACAACTTATCATGAGGGTCCCGACACAGGATCCCCAAATGTAGAGCTCAGGGGTTTAGGGTTTAGGCTTTAGGATTCAGTACAGACCATGACATCTTGCGCGTGGTTGCCGAAGTTCGTGGTTCAAAAGAACTTAACTAAAGCTTTGCAGAAATGATTGAGGAGCTTGTCAAAAAGGTGTGCCGATACTGACTGACTTGGCTTAGCCAGTGTGATTTCCGACATTGCCTTAAACCCTCCAAGAACGAGTTTTGCGAGGTGTTGCGCCGTCTTTACTCGGATGTATGTCAAGGTTGCAGAAGTCTTCGCCTCCATTCTCGGAGTCGTCGAAGTGGGTTTAGGGTTTATAGGCTTTAGGCTTAGAGTTTATAAGGTTTAGGGTTTAGGGTGTATAGGGTCTTGCTCATCAAGATAAAGGGGTACAGCTCGAATGCCCTTCTAGGGTTTGGAATTTAGGGTTTGGGGTTTACTGTCGGACTGCCTCACCGTGCTCGTGCACCTGCTGCTCACGAGGGCCCTCATTGACAACGGCCTTTACCAGCCTCACGCCGGCTCTCCGTGACTTCGCAGTATGAAGGCACTGCCCCGGTCTCAGGGTGGAGAGCTGCGCCTCCTCAGCATGGGCCCCTCGCTCTGCTGGCAATCCTCCTCACACTCGCCGTCAGGGACGTCATAAAAAGGGGCACCGCTCCCGCTCGTCAGCCTGTACATCGTCGCCATCCTCTCAGCTGCCTTCGCCCGTGCCCTGGCTGCCTCTCCTGCTAACCGTCTGAAGCGAGCAGCTATGGCAAAGGTGAGGGCAGTCGCGCTGCAGTACCCTGGCCACCCGATGAACCTCGTGGACTCCACTACCCGGGCTGGTCGCGTAGGGCTTATAGGGTTTAGGAGTAGGAAACTGGGTTGCCGTATAGGTAGTCTATCTGAAGCCCGAAATGGCACTTGACACGTTTCCGCGTGCTTCCCGCTTTAGGGTTGGATATGGTTGGATGATGACAATTTTGGGGTGCGCCAGGTCCCAAGCCTCACCTCTATACCCTAAACCTCGATACCCTAACCCCTTAACTCCAAACCCCTGAACCCTAAACGCCTAAACCCTAAACCCCTAAACCCTAAACCTCGAACCCTTAAACCCTTAACCCTAAACCCCGAACCCTAAACCTCAAAAGGTTTAGGGTTTAGGGGTTTAGGGGGTTTACCTTATGCTTCCAGGGACCTTATTATGGGGTCCTTAAAGGGTCTAGGGCCCTAACTATCAGGTCCTTGGAAGCATAGGTTTACCCTAAACCCTAAGCCTAAACCCTAAACCCCAAACCCTAAACCCTAAACCCTAAACCCCTTTTAGGGAATCCTTTGCTTCGAGGTCAGCTCGTGGTTCCCTTTCGCCAGCTGCAGGTGCTTCGGGGCTTACTCGGGAATCTTAGCGGTTTAGGGTTTTAGGGTTTAGGGTTTTAGGGGTGTTTAGGGTGTTTAGGGGTTTTTATTTAGGGTTTTAGGGTCAGGGTTTAGGGGGTTTAGGGTTTAGAGTTAAGTTTTGTTGGGCTACTACGAACGAACTGTACTACCGCTGTTCAGCGTCTGATATGAAGGGCCGGGGAACCTAAACCTACGGTGAAGGTGAGGTTGGGGCCGCCATGGGCCGCCAGGATTAGGGTTTAGGGTTTAGGGTTTAGGGTAATTTCTAGAGTTCTAGAGGTTCCGATTGAGGCTCTGCCTATGGTTTGCGTTGTAGTTCCCTGCTTGCTTTCGCCAAGATTTAGTACATAGTATATATACCCATAGGCCCTAAGTAGTTCCTTTTTGGGATCCTTGTAGGATTCTAAATATAATCCAGGCGCATATGGGTACTTAGGATCCTATGAAGATATCCCCCCAAAAAGGAGCTACAAAAGGAGACTGTGGGTGGTTGTTGGGTAGGGGAGTGCGGTTTCAAAGCAAAAGCCATCCAGAGGTTTCGAGAGTTTCGGTTTAGGGTTTAGGGTTTAAGGTTCAGGGCTTAGGGTTCTACTTGATAATGTATGGAGTGCATTTCAAACTAATGGTCTGCGAATCCTATGTATATGTTAGTCCTTTTTCCGGGGTATCCCTTAGTTGAGGGGTATTGTTGGTCTGTTGGAGGGAAGCTTTAGGTGAGCTCTTGAGGCTGTGAGACTTCGGGCTTCCGGCGCAAGCTCTGGGGTGAAGGGTTGAAAAGGACCCAATAATTGGGTACGTAGGTTTCGGATAGAGTTACGTAGGATACTATTTGGGAGAGTATATGATTACTAGGTGCTTGGACACTCAGGGCGGCTTCTAGGTCGTTTTACGGTTTTAGGGTTCAGGGTTTAGGGTTTGCTGCATTGGGGGATTAGATTTATGAACGGCGTGCAGGGGTCAGGGTGTAGAAATCATGGTTTCGAGTCAGGATGCGAGGATTGCGAAGGTAGTGTTGAGTGTTTGAAACAGAAGTTTCAAACAACGGAAAAGGATGCCGCCTTGATTGGGTAGTTGTATGTGGTTTAGGTATAGAATTGGGTGATGACGCATGTCAAAGTCGTCTGATGACATGCATATGGATGGCTGTACGTACATACATGCATTCGCAACCCTAACCCTAAACCTTGAATCCGAAGCCCAAACAAGCCTTACAAGCCTTAGACCCCCTCACCCTTACGTAAAACCTACTAGAATACCCAGAATAGTAGGTCACGGTAGCCCTTTCTGTAATTATAATTCGGGTACTAATAACCCTGCAAATCACTAAGGGTTAGTGGATCCCCAGGTAAACCAGAAACCCTAAACTTGACCCTCAAGCGTAACGTAGGGTTTAGGGTCCCTAAACCCCGAAACCTCAAAACAAACCCTAGGGTTTAGGGTTTAGGGTCCCTAAACCCTAAACCCCTCCCTAACCCTAAACCCTAAACCCCTAAAGCTCAAACCCCAGGGTTTAGGGTTTAGGGTAGGTGCGCTGCAGCCTGCCGATGCAGAAGCAGAGGACTGGTGTCAGCCAGTAGTGGCAACAGGCCGGACGCTTTGAGGAGCTGCACGTTTTTATGAAGTAAGGTAGGGCCTGTACTATGGTTCGTTTCTGTTTTCTCTCCCTCTCTCTATCTCTCTATCTATCTATCTATCTATCTATCTCTATCTATCTATCTATCTATCGATCTATGTATTCTGTATGTATGTATGTATGTATGTATGTATGTATGTATGTATGTATGTATGTACGCATGTGTGCATGTATTTCTGAGTGTGTGTATGTATGTATGTATGTATGTATGTATTTATCTAAGTAAGTAAGTAT
>CAJNJA010044075.1:0-27033 GCA_905231915.1 Symbiodinium necroappetens | reverse complement strand
TACTACTGCTAGTGCTAGTGCTAGTGCTAGTGCTAGTGCTAGTGCTAGTGCTACTAATACTACTACGACCACGACCACGACCACGACCACGACCACGACCACGACCACGACCACGACCACGACCACGACAACGACCACCACCACCGCCGCACACCACCACCACCACCACCACCAGCTGCTTCGGATACCGTTACTGTGAACTGTTCTTGCTATTGCTGATACTTTTATAGAGGCATGTGCTGCTAGTACTCACCCACGCAACACGTGGTCGCATTCTATCCGTGTCTTCCAGTCTGCCGTGATACAGGTAGCTGCAGTGGTGGCGGAGCATATACACAACATGCTAGTACGCAGTCCTCGTCGAAATTCAACTGGCAGCCAGCCAACTTCCTGGATCCACAAACCGGCGAGGGGAATCCCGGAATGGTCCCGTAAGCGACCGAAGCGTACAGACAGGATTTTGTTGTTTGTGGCTCATGCAAGTAAAAACCCAGGGCAAAACTTGATACGCAGTCAAAGGCTAGCGGCTAGCAGATTAAGCAAATTATCCAAACCCAAGGTCTCGCTGTTCTTCGATTCTTGATAGTGCGGATATCAAAACACATCCGAAGCGGCCGTATTGGGTCTGTCCGTAGCAGCGAAGCGGTCAGAGTACATGCCGGCGCTCCACGTTCATATTATGAAATATGAGTTGTGCCAAGTCTCAAGCACTTGAGTGACTGACATTTGCCGGCGACCTCGCAAATGAGCGAGATCGGGTTGAACCTCGCACTCACGGGGAGCATGGACAAGGCAAGGACAGACCATGGGTTGGATCAAAGTGCAGTACTGGTGGTGCTGCCCATAACCCTCAGGAATCACTGAACAAGCAATGTAACCGTGAAGACATTGCCATTGGCAATGTCCTCAAGTCAGAACTGTTGCTTGAGAGCCCCACCATTGGCAATGTCCTCAAGTCAGAACTGTTGCTTGAGAGCCCCACGCGGCGATCCCTTGAGAACGGCTGTCGCTCCGGAGGCTCTGGCGGCGAGGATCAAGATGGATGTTGACGACCCGGTCTCAATTACTACTGCAAACCATCTCTGGGAATCTGGGAATGCGAGGGATCTTCTAGTCATTCAGACAATCGAGTTGGGTCGTTTCGAAAGTTGTAGCCAAGCGGTTCGGCCCAAGCTGAGTGACGCTCCCAAGATATGTTGAACAACAGAGCGATGACGCGCAAAGACAGAGGCCCAGGAGATTAGAGTACAAGAGTCGCGTGACAAAGAAGCCGAACAACCGTAGTGAGAGGCAGATGGATTTAATATTGCCTTTATCAACGATTGTTAACTCTCCATACGATTCATGACTGTAGTCCCGTCATGGAGAACAGGGAAGATTTGTGCGGCTTGGGGTTGGAGTTTACGATTTGCGGACAAAGTCAACGGCCAAGGCAGCACAGCAAAGGGTCAACTCCAGAAACTTCGTGGCAATATGAGTGGCTAAGGCCGAACCTCTGACAAAGCATGCAAAAGTGCGACTTCTTGTTACGCAAGAGCATGAGCTTTCCGTAAACGCTTTTCAACTTGAGCACGATCTGAGAACATCACATGTCACATACTGCGATGCCTGGTTTTGTTTATTTATGGCTATGAAGCATCACGCGTGCTAACACGTAGCAAAGCACTTCAGACAACGTCGACACTGCGATGTTTTACCCAACGTTGGAAATCTGAAATGTGCCGCTACGCAGGCACGAGCAAACCACTCGGCTGCTTGGCCATGGGGCAGACATGCAGGCATACATGCCTAAAGACGCAAACTCTGGGAGATGTGAGGTTAAGTTGCGTCCTTAGTTTGAAAAGGCTGAGGACCCCACACTGAAAAGGCTGCTCGACGCCGAAGTCGATGGCAATGCTCCGCTCTCGGTCAAAACGAAACCACCGGCATTGTAGCCTAGGAGAAGAGGTAGCTGTTGACCGTTATTGCAATCGTAACAGGTTCGCGTATTTAGCACCATTCAGCAGTCAACCAATCAGTGCCGCAATAGCTGTCAATAGCTTGTTGTAACTCTCCTGCTCAAAACGCGGCGGCATAAGCTGTTGTGTTGGAGCCTTGCTTGAAGTTCACCGACATGATGATCCTAGTAACTCCGGCACAGCCACGATACGAACACTCGTAAAACAACGGATGAAAAATCACATCTGAGTGTCAAAACAGATGCACGACATGCACAGACATATACACATAAAGACAACCGACAGACAGACAGACAGACATGCGTAATTACATACAGACACACGTACATACATACATGCATGCATGCATGCATGCATGCATGCATGCATGCATGCATGCATACATACATACATACATGTAATACATATTTCTGTACATACGAGTACTGGTGGAATCTTGTGGATATGCTTCTGTGTATAAACACACACATACACGATCTCTGTCACTGTATGTTCATAGACAGCATCTCGTAGTGATTCCTGGGAACCGGTCTCAAATCCAGGTGCTCCAGGGTCGTGTGGGCCTCCACCGACTGGGCCAAAACACGACAACCTGCCAATGCCGCGCACGGATGCTTTCAAGGCCCTACAGGCCCATAGGAGTTGATTTAAGGGGCTTAAGGCTTAGGTTGAGGTTTTGAGGCTCAGAGTCTAAGTCCAACGAATTGGGTCGAAGGGTAGACACATGGACATCAGTCTCTTGCAGGCTCGAGGACACAGGAAGACTTGCGAGCCTCGCGAAGTCAAGGACGTAATATTCCCCGAACAGTTTTTGCTCATTGATGATGATAGCAAGACTGTCGTTCGAGTGAAAGTTAGAAGATAGCTATCGATTGTGTGGTCGCTATGGCTGTGGTTGTGATTTTGCTGGCCGTTGCCGTTGTAGGTTGTTCGTTGGTAGTTTCCTGGTTGTAGTTTACTGCTTCCTGTTGGCCTTCTTCTTCTTGTTGTTGTTGTAATGGTGGTGGTGGCCGTCGTCTTTGTTGCTCGTAATCATGTCAAGGCCCGGAAGAGCATGAGCAAGGCCGGTGCATTAACGCTAGGCTCCGCACCTTCGAAGCTGAAGAAGTTCCCACTCAAGTTCAGCTTCTTGAGGTGGGGCCTTGGGTAAATTGGAGAGGCATCGACGCCTCAAGAATGTCGGCTGTTTTGCCTGGTTGCAATCAAGATGCAATGAAGCTGGTAGCTCACCAACAAGGCAGGGCACGTCCTGTGAGCGACGACCTTGGCAGGAGACTCGTGCCAAAAAAGCAGTCGCACGCTCTGCAACATGTCAAGCGGCCGATGCTCATGTCCGCGAGACCCAGCTCCTGGTACTTTCGCAGAGGCTTTGCGGGCTTCGCAATTCAGATCAGAAGAAGAAGAAACAACAAGGCAATGCTGCGAAATAGAAGCCATGGCCACCAAGAACTTCCGACGGCAGCTACAACTACTACCAGTGCTTTTCCCTGAGTGCTACTAACCCATCCACGGCCATCCACGGCACCGTGAAGCTGTTTGGCATGTCTTTGCGTCGAGTTTGGCGACGACGACGACGACGACGGAAACCCCACTAAACACGAACACTTTAATCAACACTGCTGTACTGCTGCAGATCTGCTGCACCTGCACCAGGGACCGTAATCCAAATCTCGGCCTCTACTGCATGTCTCACGCGGTTCGATTCAGTGCATGCGTACATGTGTCCTGCAGGTATGTCAAGCACCGCATGCCCTCCAGGAGCAAGTGCCAGGATGACTGCTCGCACCGAGTCCCATCGAGCCTCGGAGAGAGGAACCGAGAGCAATACCAACACTGGCATAAGCAGTTGCGATTGTTAAAACACTTGCTACCCGCGCTATTCGACGTTTCGGGCGTCGAAGGTACCGGCCCAGCCGACAAACTGCGGCTTGTGCGGCACTCTCCCGCACAGGCGTACGCGCGGGGGTACACGAGGGGGGAGTAAGAGTGCTTACCATGTTCTGGTTTCTCTGCTTTGCAAGAGCCGCTTGGATGTAACAGCGATCCTGTTGGAGAGAGGATGGTGCTGACGATGATGCTAGCCATAGCGATGCGGAGGATGATAGTGATTATGATTCTGCTGCAAATGAGGATTATGATGATGCTATTGAGGAGGATTCAGCTGTTCCTCAACATGATGCTTGTGAGAGGATGTGAAGAAGACGGTTTCTTGCCACTGGTGCGCAATCTCGGCTGTGCTGACAAGCAGCTTCAGAACTCTGAGACGTATCAGCGCACGAGGCAGAGCCTTGCTTTGCAGAAAACTCCGGCGATGTGTCAAGTCCGAGCTCCTACTTCTAACCCGGCAATCTCTCAGCAACACACAGGGCGACGTGGAGACAGGAGATAGGGATTTGTGCCGGCCAGAAGCGTCGGCCAGACGGCTGATGGACTTCTCGCCCATGTGTGCAGAGCCCGAAATGTCCAAGACCAGTAAGCCTTGAGTGCTGCAAGACAATGCAAGATCTTCTCTTTGTCTGCAACATGGGACAATGCGTCTTCAGGTGTTATGAGGAAGGTCAAATGGCAAGCACAAAGCCGCGAAGACATGACAACCTCACACTGACGGGCATGCGGGAGAAGTAGCTTCTCTACTCGAAGGCTTCGTGTCATGAGTGGCAGCGATGCAAATACTGAATTCTGAGCACTCTTGGAGCCCCGCTCATTGATCTCTCACAAGCGAGCTTCAAGAGCCTTGGGAAACGAGAAATTGTCCAGAGATGTCGTACCAGCACGTCGTCCACTTGGGAGATGTAGCGCGATGGCAGTTTGTTTTTTTCCTACTTGAGCAGTCTACCGCCACCGATGCCACCAGAATCACGACCCGTATTTATTATCAAGCAAACATGTAAGTGGAATTTGGGCAACCCGGTCTCTGAACCTTACTGCCACCCAGCAGCGGCTCGTAGAAGGCATCGGTCAGCTGCGGATTCCCAGAGATCAACATGGTCTGGCAGAGTGTTTCAGGGGTCGGGCTGGTGGCCCAGGAATCGAAGTTGTTCCATCTTAAAGCCTTCAACTTCAATGACGCGAGTCGCTGTTGCCCGCTTAGCTCCCTCCTGTCTGCTCCTCTTCCTCAGTTCGTAATCGTCAGCAGAGCAGTCGCCGCAGCAGTGACAGCAGCTTCGGCGACAACGAGAATCATTGTCATCTCATCCTCGTCCGGCCTCGGCCTATCATCGTCCTCGCATCTTCTTCAATGTCGTCGCTATCATTCCCGCTATCCTCGCCATCATGGTCGTGAACATCATCGCTCATACTTCTTCACCACAGGCTATGACCTCGAAGCATTCTGACGCGCTTCCTTCGAACCCTGGAGCGGACTCATGCCTTGAAGGAGCAGTCTTGCACACGCAAGCCGGCAACGATGGGTACTGCCTGCGCCGCAAGCATCCGCAAGCAATATGCAGGCGTTAGAAATCCCTTTTGTTTACTCTGGGATGTGGGGAGCCGTGGGGCTACGGACGAGCAAGAGGCAGGTTGCAAATACTCTCTGCAAAGTGACAAAAGCACTAGCGATCTGTACTGTTTACATCTGTTAACTACTATTAGTGTCCCGGGACTACCATCACCTGTATTAGTATTGCCACTTCGGTATTTCGTGAGCCTGACACTTCCGAGCAACAACTTTCGAGAAAATGGGGGAGGGCTTGTGTAGGAAAGACGAGGAAAGACCGCGAAGCTGTTGCCTGCACATCCCGTTCAACCCTCTGCACACTCTGCAAGTCGAAGGCAAACGTCCTAGCTCGGAGCAAACCTTGTCATACCTAACCTAATCCGCTCGGCTGAGCTGAATGCCGAGCCAAGTCAAATGGTTCTGTAGTGATCTTCGAACCTCCCCAAAAGTAACATGAGGAGATGATTGGACTTCGACGGACTCCCAAGCCTTGATCTAGACATTCGGTCTATGGTGATCTACATGGGTTCCTGCTCTTGCTGCCTCGTCGTCCAGGAGGTTCATTCCTCGTAAGTCCAAGTTCATGGCATCCTCCTTCTCTGCCACCCTGCCGATCCGGATTCAATTCTGTCGAGTTGGCGGAAGGTCAGCTAGACAGATGGGTTTCGGGAGGCTAAGCGCACCAAAAGTTTCTATGCGGCAGCAATGATCTTAAAAAGCTCTTGACACTCTCTGCAGGCGCTACAAATCAGATCCGGCTCTGAGTTGCGGGCTCCGCTAAGGCACCGGGAATCGGGGGCACCGGGAGAAGGCACCTCAAGAAAGTCGGCAAAACTCCGCCCGGTGCACGGAACCAATGAAGAATTCAGGGCTGGGCTGCGGCAGGGTTTACCCAGGAATCTTTGCTTCAGTTTGACACGCAGGTGTTGACTGCGTGAACATTGCATTGTTGCTTACATGGCCCCAGAGCCACATATCCTCAAGATCCTTTCCTCTTCGCTTATTGCTTTCTTGCTGTCCATGTGTCTGTCGCCGTATGTATGTATGTATGCATGCATGCATGTATGCATGTTTGCATGTATGTCTGCATGTATGTCTGCATGCATGTATGTATGTATGTGTATGTATGTATGTATGTATGTATGTATGTATGTATGTACGCATGCATGGATGTATGTATGTATGTATGTATGTATAATTATTATGATATATATATATATAATACACACACACACATCTCTTTGCTTGCTTGCTACTGGCTTAGAGGAGTGAGAGTCGTAACCCCCCCTCCCCACGCAGTGCGCGCAGCCAAGTTCCTGGTCCCGCAAAGGAACGAGTCTATTGTCGTTCTTTGCGACTGGTACAGAAGGGGGTTCCCAACACATCTCTTTCTCTCTCTCTCTCTCTGTCTCTCCTCGGTTTGTGCTGGCTCACACATGACTTACGTAGCCGTGCCGCCGCTTGGGTGGGACCTGCCTGGCCTAGATTGGCCTGACCTTCACTTTCTTTGCCTTCTTTGCCTTGCCTTGTCTTGCCTGATACTTACTAAAGTTACTACACCGACAAGTCCACGGCACACGGCGATGCCCAGTACGCACCATTACGCAGGACACATGGCACTTTACGCTGGGTATTGCCTTACATGAGATGATGGGCCTCACCACGCCTTACCTAGCAGGCCGGATGCCAGCAACCAGACAGCCGAACCCCTTTTAGGAGCTTTTTTAGCTTCAGGCTGATGGGGCCAATCGAATGGCTGATAGTTTGTCCGGAAGGATTGTGCAGCCGCACGGGCAGACGAGTAGACCGTCACTGCAGGTTGACTACAGATGTAAGGCAGCGACTTTGGTGCTTGCGGAATCTTCTTCCGTCGGGCCGCCATGGCAGCGTAGACGGTGGAGACTGTCCGAGATTCCTGACAGGAGCCACCCTGTCGTAGAACCATGAAATAAGCAGAAGATGTGTTGTGATGAAGGGCTTTGGACTGCTTCGTGCCTGCGACCGCTTCGCTACCTTTGTCGCATTCTCCCTGCAAGCTACCCAGACATGCCAAACCATGGCTAAGCTACCAAAGAAGTCGCTGCTGGTCAGTCAGACCACTACAAGCAGGACGGTTTGGTAGTTTCAGATGTAACCCAGAATAAGCACATTCCCATGCGGGAGCGGCTCTGCTGCAACAACTATCACTGCACATCCACATAATCGTGCCCGAGCCCTGAAGAACACAGATTTCCGCTCTTTCATGTGATAACATTTCAAGCGCTCTGCCTTACTACGAGTACTCCAGTTTACAATCCTCAAGGAAACTCACGATCTCTGAGCATCCTCCGCGCCAGGAGGTGCGATTCTTGTCTTCGGTCCGCACCTGCAGGCATAAGTGGACAGTTTGCATCCAGAGCGCTCGGGTTTCGGATGGTTTAGGGGGCTGTAAACCCTAGAAAGAGCTTGATGGCCCGAATGAAGACCACGAAGATGATGAAGGTAATGACAGGTAATGAAGACGATTATGAAGATGGTCATGGTCATGAGATGATCAACATGGGCCACGCTAACAAGGCCACTGTGTCTACTGCGACCTGCGACGACGACTACCTACCACCTCCAGTACTAAAGTAGCTGGACAATAACTTTGTAACTTTGTACAGCTGCTGTTCCAACTGTCATGACTTGTTCTCAGCAGTCTCGTAATGCACTTCACCAGATTAATCTCACGCCGGACTGTTATGAGCATCTTTAAGGTAACTTTTTCAAGGTGTTGATCAAATCGGCATGTTCCCGCCCACAAGATGGGCCTTATGTTCGAGAATCCTTCAGTCCCCTTCGTAGATGACATAGGCAACGCACCAGAAGTGGCATCAGGCATCCGATATGTAAGGATAACGCATACTTCGATAAATCAAAACCTGTCCTCTTCCTTGCGAGAGCACCCCTGCAAATACAACAGAAGGATCGATGCCCAAAGTCAGAGAGCCCCGAGCCTGTGTGCCTACGCTTGAGCTGGTGCAAGCACGCAAAACAATTGGTTTTGCAAGGCTTTCTGCATTTTAACATGCACTCGCTCCGGTCGTTTTCGGTTCGACCATCTGCTGCAGCTGTCTGCGGGCGATAAATCTAAGCTACAACCCAACTCATCAACATAGACTCCGAACATCCAAATCGAAACGCCAGACCCACAGCATCTTCCGGTCAACAGGACTTAGTTTAAATCATTGCTCAAGCCTCGGAAGGCTAGGAAGCTCGCTGCGCGATCGCAGCTCCCGTGACAGGTCCGCCTTGCCGATTTGGAGCTTTCGGGCTGAAGCTGAAGCTGCTGTGGGAGCGTAGGGCAAGAGGCCTCTGCAAACCTATCAGCGCCGAAGCGCTTCCAGCGAGGTTGTGGACAGCAGACAGGAAGGATTTGCAACATCCCGGGTCATAGCTCTAGCTTCAAGCCTTGTCTGTCGAAACTGAGAGCACCCATGGTCAGTCTGCGCTAGTTCCACTCTACCGCAACAACAACAACAGCACAACAGGGATGGCGACTTTTGTATCACGGCGACCGCGACTCCAGAAGAACAGTGCAACTGGACACGGCACAAAATAACTTACCGTAGAGATGCAGCACCAGCGGCACTGGCAGTAAGCAAATCTTATCAGAGCCGGGCCTTGAGCCCCAAGTCGTTCTTGCAGATGTGCCTTCAAAGAACATAGAGACGCGCAATCTTCAACTGCCACTACGGAATTTACGAGTCGGGCTGTTGCATTGAGGATCATGGGCTGTAGTCTTGGGATTCGGAGGCGTCTTGAAAGATCACGACTTGCACCCCACCTGATGTAGCGCCGAATGCCCTGGATGCCTTCGTTCTCACACAGCACGTCGAGCTTCGAGTCCTCAGCCGACAACAGCAACAATTGCTTGTCCGGCTGTTCTCTCCCAATAGCTATACCGGCATCACATAGGGAGATGAATGAAATAAAAATCAAACCTAAGCACCCTGTAGAACCCTTTACTTCTAGATCCCGGGGCCATAGACAATCCACCTTTCTCACAGAACTGATAGGCCACACCTCCTCGTTGTCCCTGAAACCGATGTAACGACGCGCGCACAAGCTAGGCCAGGAGCAATCCGGAGCTGTCGTCGAGGGCAGCTGCTGCCTCTCCAAGTGCATGGAGGTTGCTTGGAGAGTCTCCGATGATGTCTACGAGGCTGCAATCAGATCCATGCTTGTGTCTGCTTGACATGGTAATCAGGTGCGTCCCTGCGTATATACATATACATGTGTGTATGTATGTATATATATATATATATATAAAGGTAAATAAATGTATACATCCATACGTACGTACACACACATATTAAAATATATATATATATATGTTGTATATGGTTTTCTGTTACATGGGCTCTTTGCGAAAGTTTACGCGTTTCCATCAATGTTTGACAACCTGCTTCTGAGGATTCTCCAGGGTTCGTGCAGGGGTCGAAGTAGCTCGTGAGCGAACTGCGACCAGTAAGTTCCCGAGTGCAAATATTAAGCAACTCAGGGTCACTGTGCTGGATCAAGTCATCCATTTTGGTGCTGCAGGGTTCAAAGGGTATTTGCAGCGTTCCTGTGGAGCACCCAAGGATAAAAACTGCAAGAACACTCCTTGCGCCAGCCGCGAAAGGGCCTTCACAAGATGTTCACTTGCTGGATGCCTATTTCATACGCTCGGGGCTTCATGGTATCAATAGGGAAGAAAGCGGTCGCGGCTTTACACCTCTCAACCACAGACCTAGCTATGCCTCTATGCCCCAGGGATAGCACAAGCTCATACTCGTGCCTTTGGTCAAGAAGTCCGCAGTCGCGTTGCACTTGATCTTGTGCTCCATGGCATAACCTAGATGGAACAGGTGCAACATCTTGTGGCCTCGATCAGAACATTAAAGAGCAACGAAGCCCAAGTTGGGGCCAACCATCTGTGTCAAGGTGCAGGCATGTTGACAAGCAAACCCCCCCTTCATCTAGTGGTCGCTTGGGCCTAATGGATGCAAGACGATGAGAGTCACCTTCGATTTCTGCAACCGAGACGCTGTCAACGTTGTCCTGAGCTCTAGCAATTTGGGCTGAGGAAGCATTGTGCTTCATGTCAGGGATTCACGTCACAGTCAGAGGATGTGCTTCCTTTAATCCTACGGCTTGCCCGGCCGAACTCAGCCCAAACACCTTCTCTGCTTTCCCCATCTTCCCACACCCACACGAAACTCACAGCTTTGACCTCTGAGGCCCAAGCCTTGCCGACAACATAGCCATGTCGACCAAGAATGGTCATGGTACTTCGTGCGAATGACCAAGAACGGAACGAACGCCCTAAATATCAGGCTTTTGCAACTCATACTAGTACTGCTACTCATGGTCATGACCGGAGCAGCTTTACTAGAAGGAGAGTCGCAGTAGAAGTAGTCGTCGTCGTAGTTGTGGTGGTGGTAGTAGCAGTAGCAGTAGTAGTAGTAGTAGTAGTAGTAGTAGTAGTAATAGCAGTAGTAGCAGTAGCAGCAGTAGCAGCAGTGGATAGTAGTTAGTATTAAGTAGAAGATACTACATAAGTTACGTAGTAAGTAGTAAGTTGGTAGTATTTTGGGCTTTGTCAATCAGAAAAAACCATTGAAACAAGACATTGACGGGCTCAAGTTTGCTATTTTGGGAGGTTCTGGCTTAGTGGAGGTTCTAAGGATTCCGTGCCTTGCCTCATTTTTTGGGACTCTCATTGTAGCAGCAGTAGGGGCGTAAGTGAGAGAAAGACCAGGAACCAATGGCAAGAATACAGTATGACGAATCAATGCCCGTAACGAGGCAGATAGGCAAAAAGGATGTACGAGAAAACACGAGCAACCGTTGATCCCCCTCAGATTCTAGCCGACTTTATCCTGACCCCAGTCAGATTCCGATGATGCTGAGCGGCGACAAGGCAATACCAGGACTTCGACTGTCCTCACGGGCTTGCAGGTCTGCAGGAATGAGTTTTATTCAGGTTTTGGCTCACTCAGGTGGATATCATGAGTTCACGTGTGACATGAACCGATCACGCATGAAATCAAGAAGACAGTCGGAAGCAGTACGCAGGTCCGACATTCGGAGCCTTGTTCTGTGTTATCGCACCTTTGATGTCTGCCCTGTTTTGCCTCGCCTCTGGCTCCGACGTGGCTGTGCTACGAAGCTAGATTATCACAGTCGGACTTGAGGAATTGCCTCATTAACTACAGGCACCGTAGTCAAAGAATGCGAGTGCAGACTCAACGAAGACGTTGAAGCATTGGGAATTGTAAGCTATTGCAACTTAACCTTTTGGTTCCCGACTAGTTGCTCAAGAAAGCCTGAGACACACGCTCACACACTCCACGCCAGCCCCATAATCACGGTTGCTCCTTGAAAGGGATTCGTCTTGCCGGCCTGGCGGGAAGAAAAATCAAGGGCATTGGAAAAGCTTCCATTAGTTCCTGGACCGCTTGGTTGGGTGGCTCCTGATTTAGACAAGCAGGGTGTGAGATGGGCGAATAAGAAATGGCCCTAAGACGTTACCTCCGGAGCGTATCTTCCTTACCCTGGAATCCAAACCGCAAGTCAAGGAATGCATGCTAATGCGAATTGAGATCTCGGCCAAGGATTTCATCTGGACCATGCCCTGTAATTACTGAGTGCTCATCCGATTGGCATGGTGATATCCCTCCGACTGGGCGTGGCTCAGGGGTTGAGCACAGGTCTGTGTAAGGGCTGGTGTTGGAAACGATGTGGTCCCAGAGCCGGCACTAACAGCATCCGCTCGACGAGCCTTCCTTGGTCGATGACAACCCCCCGCAAGCTGCCATGCTGGGTTTCCGAAGCTGTGGTACATCCTTCCTTCGCATTGCTGCTTGTCGCGCAAATCTAGGCCTGCTTTCAATTCCATTTTTACTGCAAGTTCAATGCCCTGCTGTGCGAAGGTGGGTGCGACGGTGATCCCTGACTCCAAAGCCAGAGCGTTCTGGAGCCTCATGGTCCTGCAAGCAGCTTGAGACTATCATGATCTGGTTGGCCACGCCCTGATGAGCCTCTGAAGCTTCAGCCTCTAAGATGAAACCTTCTGACCTCAGAAAACCAGAGAGAAACTCCCAGTCCCTAGAAATATCAACCTCACTGACAGACCCTGCGCATGCTGCGCCTTGAAGGTGCCACCAGGGGAGATGGGCTCCACACCTGCTGGGACGGTCGTGTATAGCAAGATGGCGCATGTGCACCAAGTGTCCAGGCAGTGTGAGAACATCGATACGTTACGCTCACTAGTAGGCATGAGGGGTTTACAGTTTACGGATTCGGAGCTTCTGGCTCTCGGAAAGGGTCAGGCCACAGAGTGTTTTTTCTGCTTTTCTTTCTGGTTGAATGGCTTAGGATCGGTTCCAAGTTCCGAAACTCAGAAGCCGACTTCATGCACGAAGAACAGGAAATGTGGATGATATGTGTCAATGTGTTCCTTCTGCTGATCCAAACTAGCAGCAATCCCGCTCTGTCTCACATATCAACAACTTCTGCACGTTCTGCTGCTTCTGAAACCTAAAGCTGCGATCCGAGCACGAGAAATGCCGATTCACGTTGCCACCAAAGGGTTTGCCGACACACTCGCGCGTGGAGCGTAATACTGCTACAAGTCTGCACAGGTTCTGCGCTGTTTCTACGCACACACACAGCATTGCAAACTTCGCTGTTTGAGTCTGGGGGTGCGTCATCCGGGGGCCAAGATACTTGCCACTTCCACAGCCACATCTGGCCTTCTGAGAGCGTGGCTACGGAGAGGCAACTAAGATTTTTCACAAATTACCACTACCGCTGTCGTACTAAGGTGATCAATGCTATCATCAGTATCGTGGGCAGTTTCGGAAGTAACATCGTTCCAAAAGATGCTCTGGATAACAGCAGGGGTGGCTCCTCGAAGGAAAGGCGGAGTCGGCTGTTGTGCCGGGGTGGTCCTGGGACACTATGAGTAGGTTTGGGCTCGGGTTGGCTTCAGAGCTCAGGGATACAAGTCGCATCGACTTCAGGGACGAGTATCGGGTTGAGCCGGTATGCGGGAAATACAGTACTACCCCTACCCAGGGGCCCAAGTACAGCTGCCGTATTTCTGATTCCTTCGATACACATGAACGGAGGCTACCGCACGATCATGACGCCTGTCTGGGTAGCTGGACATGAACAAGGCGTGGTGTGCTGTTTCCAGCAAGCGACTTCAAAGGAAGACAATCAAGGGGTTTTGACCTTCGGTAGCTTCCGAAAGAAGCGACCAGAAACCCTCCACACACACGAAACTTCCGAAACATCCATGACAACCACCATTCTCCTGGGACGATCCAGTGTCAGAGGCATCGGTGCCTCGAGTTTGCGGCTTTGACCAAGGAGGAGTTGCGAAATTGCGGACCTTGCCTTTTGGGCTTGGGCTTTCGTGCTTTGCATTTCGGGTTTAAGGATACTGGGTTTGAAGATTTTGCAGTTCGATCTAGAAGCACAGTTGAAGCCCTCCGATTTGAAATTTTGAGCGGCGATGTGCAGTGTGGGGGGTAAGCCGAAGAACACCTCGAGCTCTTCTTTCGGCACACGTCTGATCTGCATACATACACTCATCTCGCGAGATGGCTTCCCTGTACATAGCCGATTCCTGTCCCGCACTCTTGTGGAAGCAAGCTTGCGGCATGTTGCTCGGAAACACAGGACCGCTACGCTAAGTTGTGCAGCTCCGGTGCAGGTGCTCGAGACCTCTCCAACAGCAAACCGGTAGTTGCTGCATCGCGAATTACCAGAACTACCAGAACAAGGTGCTCTTAAGGGACGCCCAGTGAGTAATTGTCTGAAGGACAAAGCCGATGCCCACCTGTCCAGTCGCGACCTTCGCCTGGTTGTGGGACATAGCTTGTCGCAGCACCTCTGCTAAGGCAAGTGCACAAAAAGGGTTGAACTTGCAAATGTCGTGAATCACGTCCGAGCTTCTCTTAGCATAACGAGGAGCACCAATCTTCCTGCTTAATTCTAGAACCCACCACCATCACATCTATGACTTGCAATGCCAAACCCTCGACAAGCTTTGGGGTCCTGAAGTCGACCTGACAAGCTGGCCTCCGAAGCAAGGGACATCCTTCAGTAGCTGCAACTAACATCCGCATGCAGCGGCGACACGACGGTGACCACTGCTGCTACTGGCTGATCTTGCTGCTGGTGCAACATCTATTTTTTGCTACACCCTGAATCCCGATGTCCCACATCGCCAGCGTCGTTGAAGGCCTCGAGGGTTTCGTCGTCCGAATCTCTTGCTGCTGGTCTTGGTCCCGGTAACGGCTCGCGCAGCCTGGACCGCTTGTCTTCAAGTTGAACTGATTCTTTGGTGGAGTGCTTGCGACAAATCTGCGCGGTCACCCATCGCTTGGAGTGCCGACGTCATCGAAACGACAGCCTCCCTTGCAACTCTGCTGACCTTTCTGGTGGCCGAAAGGCTCGAAGACATGGAAAGAGCAGTAGGCTCGCAGAACACATATTCTTCCGAAGTCTTTTTTTTGTAAGACGGCATAGACGCGACTACTATTGTTTAGAAGAAGCCCCTTGACATCGGCCTCAGCCTTTGTCAAGCTCGTTTACTGAGCTCCGCACGTGGGCGTGGAGGCTGCGGACCAATTCCTGCAGCATAAGCTAAAAGACTAAGTCTCCACCTCGCCCTTGTGCTTCGTGATAAAGATCGGTCCAACGATAACATATGCCCGAGAATGTCGACGCTTGGTGTGCTCGCTAGCTACTGTACATCCAAGCGTCGAACAAATCGTCGCTGCAGTATGACGAAAAGTAGTGCTGATAGTACTTGGGGGGCGGGGTGGTGGCGGGTGGTCGTGGGAGCAACGATAGCTGTCGTAGTCTCGTAGAAACGGCTCTGGAGAAGAAGCAGATAGCAGCTCACAGGACGTCGGTTTGTAGATAATGTGTAGCGTTGGCAATGGTGGCGGTGGCAGTGGTAGTAAAAAAAGAAGCAGCAACAAGAGTAGCCACAGGTGGTCGTCGTCGTGGTGGTGGTGGTGGTGGTGGTAGTGGTAGTGGTAGTGCTAGTGGCAGTGGAAGTGGCAGTGGTAGTGCTAGTGGTAGTGCTAGCGCTAGTGCTTGTGGTAGTGCTAGTGCTAGTGGTAGTGGTAGTGGTGGTGGTAGTAGTAGTAGCAGCAGCAGCAGTAGTAGCAGCAGCAGCAGCGGTGGCAGCAGTAGTAGTTAGTAGTCATCGTCGTCGAAGTAGAAGTGGAAGCAGAAGCAGTAGTCGTGGTGGTGGTGAATGTTCTGTGAGTGGTGGCACGAGAAACGGTAGTAGCGCAGCTAAAACAATCCTAAGCGTGGTGGAGAACGGTTGCAGCAGTCGTGATGGTACATGTGGCAGTACTGGCAGTGGCAACTCTTCGGGGACTCCCACGGGTGGCCCCAACAGAGGCTGTCCAAAACAATACAGATGCTCCCAAAGCCTTTCAGGTCAACCTCAACTCAGCATTTCACCAGTCAGTCTGAAGCCGAACTCATTCAAGCTTCGCGGTCTTTAAGGCCTTTTACATCCAACACGCCAACAAGTGGCTGTTTCGGCGATCGCAGCGTCGACGCGGACTTGGTCGACTGGTTGTGGGGGCTGCGGTTCGCGACCGCAGGGCCAGATGTACGCCCCCTTGGCAGGACTTCAGGGCGATTCCAACCAGACACTCAGACGACCCTGAGGCCCTCAGGGGTGACCACTGCTGTAAGACAGAGACAGCCGGCAGGGCTGAGACTTGAAAAAGGGCAGGCTACCAGGTTTGGCATTTACATTAAATCTTTCTTCTGGAAAGCGTTTTTCAGGACCTCTGCATTTTCTCGTTTGGGCCTCCCAAATGGGGTGAACGCCAGATAAGCCTCCCTGGACCTTCTAAATCTCTGGCCGTCACAACCTCCCAAACTGGAAGGAAGGAGCCACACGAACAGGTAGCAGCCTCGCTTTAGAATAGATACTCTGTTAAAAAAACCACAGATTTTTCTAGGTTCCTGTCCCTCCTCGTCTTTCCATCTCATCTTCCTATATGGGGGAAGCCTGCAAAAGCAACAACATCATGTGGCAAAGTCTGTCGTTCCTCGTTTCGAGATCTTCCTGAAGTTGCGTTGCAGATCTGCGAGCTCGGAACAAGCACGAACCCATTGCCCTGCATGAAGCGGGAAGTTTTTATCTGAAGCTTCCGTCTGAATCGAAAATCCGTCTGGAGGCATGTGCGGGCATTTCCTGTTGAGGCTACGTATGAACCAAATGCGGACCCGCAATGATAACATCAGGGACACTGCTTTAGAGCCCGAGTGCCCCCCTTTCAGCGCCCCAAGCCTGATCAGCCAAGTCTTGCCAATGTCCGGGACCTCCAGCATCTTGTTGCCATTCCTTTGCTCGGCGGTTGAGCGTGCCAAGGATCTCAGAAGCAGGGCTAAGCCCGTTATTGCCTGTGGTCAGCGTTCCGAGACTCTGGCCCCAGAGCCTGCTCTCAAGCCAAAGCTTGCTGCAGCTCCGGTCATGATCGGCATGCGAATCGAAACTCATGGGGCTGATCATCCTCGATCGACTCGCTGCGACAGCTGTGGCTGCGCCGCAGACTTGAATGGTTCCGATTGGACATATTTGCTTCTGTGATGTCACATCTTCAACATGAAGAGTAATTTGGCGCGCCTCTATGAACCGTTCTATTTCGGTTGTCTAGCTCACTTGTGGAGCTGTACACACATTGAACTTGAAGGCACTTTTCAGCCATGACACTTATTTAGGTTTAGGCTGCATACCACTTAGATAGTCGAGTGCGCCAAGATCTCGATTCTATTCATGAGACTTGTATCGAAGACTCCTCCTCCCGCTGCTACTAAAACCACCAACATGCCAGGTACGAGAACCAGCAACACCAATCGCCACCTTTGCGGGATCGGTATTGCCAGACTTACTTTCCCTGCTACATTTCGGCAGACAAGGTTCGAGGGCGAGTCGGGCGGCGACATGGAGAGGACCTGCGGCATGCGGCATGCCGACGTGTTATCCTTGTATTGTAGCAGCCTTGCACAAGACGGCTTTGAAGCCCCGCTCCAGTGGTGGTCTGTGCATGCACCTTTGCCTTCGATGGGCAGCTTGATTTGTGAGATTTTGTCCGATGCTAGCAGAAAGTCCACCACTACATACACCACATGTTGCTATCGGGAGGTTCACCTGTGGGTGCTACAAGCGCCTGCGCGATTTGTACATGGCTCTACCTTTCCTTGATTGCAGTACCAGCCATGAAGTCCAACGCCTCATCCTCATCTGGAAAGGCAAACTTCATCTGCTGCCGGGAGTCCTCTCCACGCTTTGATTTCTTGAAGAGATATACTTGCAGCCCGAAGCCTGAATGCTATGTCTGCCACGTAAACATGCAACCCGTACGTCGAAGGCGCGTTGGACCTAATGCTGCACAGCTCGCCTCGAGGCTATTCGAGGCTGCAAGATTGTATCCTAGACTACGAGGGCAGGAAGCCCTGCACGGCGAGCTCCTCCAGCTGAAAGGCCTGGCAGAAAGGTGGCATCGGTGCCAATGTGGCACACGGCCCTTACTTGGATGTCAACAGCTTTCTGATGTGAACTCTCGCTAAGTCGAGGGCGTTGCAAACTCCCCCCTGCTGTCCCAGCAGTTCACTCAAGCGTTCATTCATGCAACAATTTGGCCTGCTTCATGTTTGCCAAAGTCGCTGACTGTCGCCTCTGGCGGACCTGTGCTGTGTTAAAGGCCAGTAGTTGGCTTGTAAGTGTTGCAAGAACCACTGCTGGCTTCTGTTCCCCAGCTCAAATTGCCCCGTCCGAACCCCCAAGCAAAGGGAATCTGTGCCTTGAGCACAGAATATCAAATCTCATTACCCAAAAGACGATGAGAGGCTTTTGACGTTGCTGTGCAATGAGAGCAGGCTAGAGTTGCTAAATGCTGTTCTTGCCTTGAACCCCGCTTTTCCAATGATTTGAGACGTCTCTGGCCCTGTTAAGCTTCCGGCCTGCTGCGCCTCGCGAGACAGCCGGGCGGAGGTTCTTTTGACCTTCCCGTTTCTTCCACGTATCTTACCCAGGCTGCAGGGTCGAGGGCTTCGACGCAACCAGTCGATGCAAGCGAAGAACGAACGGAACAAACACGTAGGAAGTTTGACTTGGGCCCTTGGAAACGGCGGTGTTCTAGGCGACGTACCATGAGCACCAAGGCAGATCCGAAAATGCTTACTTGATTTTGAATGGGATGACACGCTTCGAGCATCAATGTTTGATGCTTCCTGGCCACTTTGTCGGTGTCTTGCGGCTTGAACTTACGAATTTCGAGCTCAAGGATCCTCATCTCATCCCGGAGCTCGTGAGTACAAGCCCTGCCTTGCTTTCACGCTCCGTCGGAGTCCCTGCCGGCTCAGCAGCTAGATCAGTCTTTCATGTTTGCACGAGGAGCCATCTTCCCTGGCCTGTTGATGCACTTGGGTTCTTTGGAGACGTGGGTCGCCCACCTCGAGATGTGGATTCAGACAATTTCAGGATCAGGAAGCTGACATTGGTTCGGGAGGCCGCACACATGACCTAAGGCAAAGACCATAAACTCCGCGCTTGGTGTGAAGCATGCTGTCGGCTGTAGCCTTCCAGAAGGCAAACAAACGTCGGAGTCGATCGCTGCTTAGGCTGTTAAAGGGCTATTTGGCATGCAGCTCTTGCTCATTGCTAAAACGCCACCTCCTGGTATGCGCGCAGTCCTTTTTGGCAAAAGCTTCAACTAGTCTTTGGTCAAGGTCGCTCACGAATCAGCTAGTTGCACCGGCAGGGCAGTTCTCCAATTTGGGCCCTTTCAACAACTTCAATGACTACGATAGCATGTTGATATTTGAGAAGCGAACTGATGTGCGGGCCATAATTCGGTACTGCCCTTAACAGAACACATCACGCGCTGGAAGACTAGTCCCTCTGCTTCAGCATCTTGCCAAACTCAAGTAGTTGCTCTTACGTTGCCCTTGCCCCTGTGGACGGCCTCGTGAGACAAGAGCAATCCTCACGACTCGAATTGCCAAAATCGGAAAGAGATCTCAGGAGCAGGCACTTACATATGACACCCCTACCGGGCTGATCTCTCGAGCAGGCATTTTGTCATGGCAGGCAGGAGGTTGGCACAGATGCAGGTCTGCGCGCACGTGGTGACTGGTGGGAGATGAGTATGCGTGCTTGAGCATCGGCTGCGAATGCTTTCAGTATGTATGGAGATGTGCAAATGCACACATATGCGTCCTCGCACACAAGTAGACCCACTGTACAAGCGTATGCCTGCGCATGCACACGCACACGTACGTACATACGTAGCCATGCACATCAATCTGCTCATGAACTTGCGTATACATACATGTCTCCCTCTCTATACACACACACACACCACACACACAAACACAGGTATATCGGTCAACCTTGTTTGCTCTCAGTGACAACATTACGCAGTTGTCTGCTTTGGCTGTAAAAATGAAGCAGATGCGTGTCCATGGCCATGCACAAGTTCGTCATCAGTTGTAGCACGCGAATGCGACCATCTCTGAGAATTGGAACCTCACACGCAGCACTGCGTAGCCCTGTCACTGGAGACAATATTTAGTAAACAACTTCGCCAGAAAAAGCAGAAGGGACGAGAAGTGGTGACCGACTGAACTCCAAATGCCCACTGCATGGACCAGTCGCCAAAATTTTTGGCGATTGCCATTGGGGGTTGCTCCTGCATCGTCTCTCCACTGTGCCAGTAGGCAGGCTGCATTACAGCTTGGATTGTCAACCTGCCATTGCGAATTCTCTTGCTGCTCTTCTTGCTCTTGTTGCTTGTGATGCTGCTATTGAGATGCTACTAGCATCTTCCGCAGAACAATGACAATCACAAGAATACCACCGTATGCAATGGTAACTGATAGCATTCACAGTCATCAACTGTTATCACCACCACCACTACCTCCACCATCATCATCATCAGCGCCACAGTCATCACAGTCGTCATCATCATCATCTGCTTCATCGCTGTCATCACACCGCCATCAACATTACCGTCATCTCGCCTCTTGCACCTCGTCCTCGTGTTTCGCGACAAATCAAACGAGCAAGCTGATCCATGCCAAACATCATCTGTGTGACTAAGCGTGGAATGAGACGTCGACCAACTCCCAGTAGTGGGGCTTAGCACGTACCATGGTCGTCGGCGCAAGTTCCTGGGCCCTGGCTCTTGCTGAATTACTCTCGAGCTGCTTGCTTCATGTCGATGTGACGTACTTCAAGCAAATGCCCCCAAAACTATGATTGGTATTGCAGGTTGGGCTGCAGAACAACTTCGAACTTCGAACATCCTTGCCCGAGGACTTCCACAGGTAAAGTACTGCATCTGAGCACAAAAATGAATTTCTGGATTGTTGTTGGCCTTGACAGAACCTTCCTATTTCGGTATGTTCCTTCTTCAGGAAGGCACTGAAGTGAGCTGCAGCAATCCAGCTTCCGCAGGGTCAGGCAGAGCTCCTGCATCATGTGATCCTTTGCCTGCGCGGTGAGCTTGGGCCTGCTGGGTTGTTGCACGTGAAGGCCGGTTTACATACCTGCTGCTCTACAACATTTCGAACCGATGTTTGGAGAGACGAGGGCTTTAATCCATGTCTTCATTTGTAAAAACATGCTCAGACCTCAATGAATACTGAATCCCTAGCGAAAGTCGCGTCGTCTGTAGGTACAGGAATGACAAAACCAACCCGAGACTTAGGCAGCCCACTCACTCACCCCTGTTTCCAATGCCCCGTACGCCTGCAGACATTCCCAAACTCCGAGTTCCCTTCCCGAAGCCACGCCTAAGCGCTCGCCATTGGAAAGCAAGTGGCAAAGTCGGACTTCGGGTGCTTCGATTCCGCGTGGGCCTCCGTTTCCGTATGTACGTAGGTATGTATGTAACTCTCAGCAGGCGCTGGCCACTGCTGCTGACGTTGCCGTTGCTGCTGCTGCTGCTGATGATGATCTTTCTGTATGTCAGTTTGCAGCCCGAGTGCCCCAGTATTCCTTGCATAAGCCGGAAGCATGGTACAACAAAGCACAACGCCAGACACGAGACGAAGGTTCAGATGCGGTGAAAGAATATCAACATAACGCGTTGCAGGTGCAGAAATAATGAATGACTGGCACACAAACCGGTCACACAACAATGCTGTGCAGATCAGCACTATACTTTCTTGGTGTTCCCGTGTAACTAGCAATCGTAAATTACAAGGTAAGTACTAAGTACTATGTGAAGAGGACATCATGCGAAGCTGCACTAAGCACCGTTTATACTGCAAGGTCATGCATGACGATCACAAGTTTTGTCTTTCTCGCGGCCTACATATAGATCAGAATCGTTCGGTCTACCGGTCTACGAACATGCTGAGCTATGGGTCCTTGCCTGTTTGCTTCCGCTTCCCCACACCTTCTTCCGGGTCGCATTCCACAAACGTGGGTCCACTCTAGTGACATTGAGCCTGCCAATCAAACACTTCAAGCATGCATCTCTGTGCTAGTGAGCGTCTGCCTGTTATGGTTCGTGCTTGCTCGTTTAACGAAAGGACGCTGCGATGATGGCTTTGCCGCTTTTGACGAAGCGCACTGCCTGTTGGCAACACAAAGCCTTTTGCCTGCTGCCGCTGCTGATAGGAGACTCGTGCACAGCCGGGCGAAGGATCCACGCTGAAAGAAGGGACAGGTGCATGACACGTCTGCTGCCGCAGGATGTTGTGCTGTCAGGAGGCCATCACAAGGCTTAGAAGCACAGCTGTTCAAGCGATTGCCTAACATCTGAAAGTCTTAAATTCCCAGACCCAAATCTCCACACCCTGAGCCTCCGAGCTCCAAAACCTCCAGCCGCAGTATCACCGCCCTAGCCCAAGCCCTGAGCCCTAAACACGAGACGACCGTAGACAACCATAAGTCAAAAAAAGGGCCTGTGCAGCCTTGACCTGGGTGTTGGGAAAGCACTGCATGCACACGGAGCCTAGGTCGGGGATTCGGAATGCTTCAGGGGTAATTTCCGTCGTTGTTCAACACAAAGCCTGGAAAGATGCTGCTGGGGCATGGTAGGTCTTTGTAGGGATTCTATGTGTTCCCAGTGTTGGCCGTGGGATTTAGAGCTTCGGGCGGGATCCAGCATCTACAGTATGCCTTCAATCTTGTTGGCTCAGCATTGTAAGGCTAGCACCAACTGCAAAAGGGCCTTACAAGCTGTAAGTAAGCATTGCTGTCGCGCGGGCTGTGAGGGAATCAGCAGGTATGGAGGAATAACAACAAGGTCGGAGAATTTGGGACCGGTTAGGCACTCAGGATCCGTGTCTGCTCCATCTGGAGCTGTTGTAAACCAGCAACTGCGTGCCTGATCATAGAGACAGATATGCCGTGTTACGTAGGGTACCTGGAAACACAAACTTCTGAAAGCCTAGAACTACCTAGAGATCACATCCGCGGCAGCAACTCAGTGTTCACTCACAGCTTTATCCTTCTCAGTATCATTAGTGCAGATCCTGATCGTACGGTCGGCACACAGAAGCACCAGGCCAAAGGGCCACGAAAGGGCAATAGACTTGGCAATCGATGGCAACAGTGGAAGAAGCCATAGCAGTGACCTGCACCTCACGGATACTGCTGGACTGGTCACGGCTCTGGTCCTAGTGATCCAAGAAGCACTTGAGATCCATGGCCGCCGCGCGGGACTTGATCCTGAGGTTTCAGAGCTTCGGTGCGATGCCCGTCATCATATCCGTGGGTTAAGCGGATGTGTGCAGGAGTCCTACTCTTTAGTCTTGCAGTGCTGAAGATATAACCCCGAGCTGTTTGTCATCTGTCGCGAACCTCTGACCTCCGAGATCGGACTCTCTACCGCAATACCAAAAGCGCCGTGTGTCGACGATGGCGATGACGATGTTGATGAGGATACTCATGATGTTAGGGCTGGGAGAGAGGGTAACGAACTGCGATGCTGGTGCTGCTTATGATGATGACGATGTGAATGATGGGATGGCCTGGCTGCTTGCGGCTCATAACGTCAATCCAAGCACTTCCGGACGTCTCGATGTGACTAGATCTGAGATGCCGACCCATCCTTGCCGCCGCCTCCGCCCTGGTCGCGGCTCTGGGGAAAAGCTCACGGTGCCGTAGACTTGTTCTTTCGTGTCTTTCTGTCGAGTGACTCACGCATGCACCTGCACCCACTCACTGCTAATTGTGCGGGTGCTCCCCAAGTCTGCTTTGCAGGACGGCTCAACTCTCCCTCTCTACTTCGCTTCCTCTTCTTCCACAGGGCATGTTGGATTGTGGAGATCCCCCGGCCGCATGGACCCCCCATTTGTTATGGAGCTTTGGGCCCACCCGCTTGGAGAGAAAACAAAAGGGCAAACACAACTTTCAACTCCACTCTCTAGCTCTGCTCTACAGACACCAGTTAGGACGGCCCTCCAAGTATCCTGGAGCCCTGAGACCCGAAGCTGTCTGTGGCCTTCTCTGCGTCCTTCTCCGCCTGCTTGCGTGCGCGAGCTGTTGCGGACTTCTGGCCGTTGCCGCCGCCCATATTTGCAAACCTCGCAAAGGACTGCGTCTCCAGGTTTATATGAAGCTTCACATTGGTGTATGAAGCAGCTGTCACGAAAGGTTCTGCGTCGATCAATACTTCTGCTGCCCTCTTGCATGAAGCTTCCCCGGCTCAACCAGAAAACCGAAAAGTAGCAACCGCGACATCAACCACACCAACAACCCATGACAACAAGCAGCAACAGAGGCAGCAGCAGCACCACCACCACCAACAACATCAACATCAACATCCACCTCAATTACATCCACAAGCACAACCACGACAAAAACCACGACCACGACCGCGACCACAACCAAAGGCAACGGCAACAACAACAACACCACCACCACCAGCAGCAGCAACAACAACACCAGCAGCAGCAGCAGCAGCAGCAACCACCACAACAGCAACAACACAACCGACAACAGCAAAATCCAACGCCACCGCCGCCGCCGCCACCACCACCACCACCACCACCACGACCACCACCTGTGGCTACTCTTGTTGCTGCTTCTTTTTTTTACTACCACTGCCACCGCCACCATTGCCAACGCTACATATTATCTACAAACCGACGTCCTGTGAGCTGCTATCTGCTTCTTCTCCAGAGCCGTTCCTACGAGACTACGACAGCTATCGTTGCTCCCACGACTACCCGCCACCACCCCGCCCCCCAAGTACTATCAGCACTACAACCACCACCACCACCACCACAACAACAACAACAACTACCACCGCAACAACCGTAACAAGAACATCAATAAGAGCAAGAGCAGCCACAGCAACCACAACGCAGTGCACACTGCAGTAACAGCTGCAACAACAACCACCGACACAGCATCGCCGCCACCTGCACAACCAGCAACACAACGACACCGAATGTACGGAGCACAATAAGCAGTCTATCCAAGCTGCACGGCGTGAGTTGGGCGCAAAGCGTGCGACAGGAGCTGTGATCCGAAATGCGTCGCCAAACGTGAAAGGCTGAAACAGTAAAGGCACGAGTGTTGCCAGTCTCATATTCTTCGTTTCGGACGGACGCGGCTCCACAAGGTCGAATTAAGTCTGCAAAGCTGGCGCTCAGAGCGGGCAGGGTAATTGGATGATAGAAGTCGATAAATGCAATCTTTAGGTGGATCGAAGTAGGGGGCTGAAGTGCTGCATTTAAGGTGACTTAAAGGTGACTTGGCCTACAGATGTCTGCTTTCAACCCGTGAGGCAGCGGGCGCCTGCAATTTGCCAACATCTTGGGATGTGTCAACCGCAACCGTCTCGGACGCCTGCGGGACTGCAGGCACAAAGCCCTCAAAGGCGACTCACGCAGGCTTCAGCCCCAAACCCGAAACCCAAACAGCATGACCGTATGATTTTTGTCAGCAAAATGGTCCTGCCACGTATGGGACGAGAGGGAGGGCCGACAAGACCAGTGAACCACATGCCCCGCATCCCACAAAGCGAACAAAGCAAGGCATTTGATGTGCTCCAAGAAAGAGCAACCCAGGTACTTCAGCGGGTCACCAGCCGATGCAATGCCTTGTGCACGGCAGATATGGCCCTCAGGCGAGAGTCCATCCCCATCCTCAGATGTTGTGACTCATTTTTCCTTTTAGGTTGGTGTCTGTGCAGATCATGACGACAACGGACTCACGAAACGTTAATGGTCGGAGTGCATCCTGGCCAAGAAGACACTGCAGGCACCGCTTCTCGCGCTCTTCGTCCGCTTCGAACGAGCAATGTCAGAGGCTATCTCGACAGCTCCTAGCCTTCGATCACCCTGACATCGCAAGCCCAGGCAGTCTCAGCACCCTGCAGCTTCGGCGTCTGGCCTGTGAGCACTGCGCTGTGTTAAAGCGTCGCTGGCGCATGGCATTCACTGCAAGCGCTAAAGCCCATGCCACCCTCACCACCACCTGACCATCTCCTTCACCGTCCGCATCGCCACTAGCACCAGCACCACGACCACGATGACCAATAACAGTAGTAGAGCATCCCAAGCAGCAGCAGCAGGAGGAGCAGGAGGATCCATCATCACCTTGAAAATCAACATCGCCGTCATCATCATCATCATCATCACCATCACCACGACCACCATCATGACGGTCCCCATCTTCGTTGCCCGTTTCCCCTTCCCCCGCCCTCGGGCTCTTCTGACTCCTCCCCCGTCGTCACCATGACCATCATAGTCTTCATGATCAGCGGCAGGAGTCGCACCATCGCCAGCACCACTACCGCCACCGCCCCCACTACCGAAGCAAGCATCACCCACTACCACTATCACTAACAGCATCACCATCCCGCCGTCACCATTGCGGCCATAACTTTCTTGACATTGACAGACAAGACTCGCTCATCATGACCATGATGTGGTCACGAAGCAGGACCGCTGACGACAACGCGACTATCACCACCTACGTCATGGCAGGTGCGCAAGCGTCGTGCGAAACACTGTGCTGTACCGCTTGTGAGTCAATTGCTCCAACCACAAGCATAGCCCCAGGAGAAAGAGAACTGAGGCATGCACCAACGTTGCCAGGGGCAGTTTGTGCCCTGGCAGATCGTGTCGAAGGAACGAACTTCCGCCACGGAAAGATAGCGAAAGGTGGTTCAACCCAACACGGTGCTGCCAAGCCTGACCTAGATGACCCACAGGACATGTTGGGAGCTGCGTGCGAAGTCGCGTTAGCTGCCGGCATGGCAAGGATAAACTGCCGACATGAAACTGCTCGGTGGCCTAAGCCGAACTCCCCAGTGTCAGGGGTATCCGTGCTTGGCTGATGTGCAAGAATCTCAAGTCAAGAAGAACAGTAGATACTGTTCTCTAGACAGATATGATTCAGTTTGACTCGTGCTGCCCTGGGAAAACATGTAGGTGTGTATAGGCATGTAGATGTATGTATACGTGTGTAGACATACATACATACATACATACATACACACGTACGTACATACATACATACATACATACATACATATTTCAAACATGTGTGTATCTATAGATGTATACATACATGTGTGCCTATGTACGGCTGTACATATACAAACACATACG
>CAJNJA010044064.1:0-25000 GCA_905231915.1 Symbiodinium necroappetens | reverse complement strand
GGGTGGGCTCAAGGGGCTTACGGGCTTAGGGGTTGTCCTAAACCCTAAACCCTACGTTGAGGGTTTGGAGGTGAGGGTTCAGAGTTTAATTGGGGAGGACCTAAACCATGTCCAAGGTGTTCTGCATCGGGTATGAGGACACATGCAGGATGTTAGGGTTAATCTAATTAGCGGGAGGAGTGCTAAACTCAGAAAGCTAGAGTTACAGAGTTGTAGAGAAGCAAAAGAGAGAGAAAGGGAGAGAGAGAGAGAGAGAGAGTGACAGAAAGTGTCAGAGAGAGGCAGCTGAAAGGCAGGAGGGAGGGAGGAGAGGCGGAGAGTGAGGGATGGAGGCAGCCCTTTACGGCGAGTATGTAGCTGCATTACCACAACCCACGGAGTTCGTACAAAAGAACTAGGCTGAGTCATGTTCAATGTCCGCTTACAGGAAGGCAGATTGATACTACTCTCTCGTATCAAGTAGATCCGGACCCCAAAAGGACCAACGATGAACAAGGGCATAAAGGGTACCATTGGCGGATGCAGTAAGGCTTTTGCAGTCCTAAGAGTTTAGGCATGGGGGGAAAGAAAAAAAACACCCCTCATGATACCTCGCTTCGAAGCCTAATAGCGGCGCGGAAGCCGGTCCCCTCCTGACATCCATCTTGGCCCTTCTTGCAGTCAGGCCTAAACCCTAAACCCCTGAACCGCAGTTTCCGGAGCTCCCAAAACCCGAAACCCTGCTGTTTCCGGAGCCCCAAAAGCCGAAACCCTATTGTTTCCGGAGCCCCCCAATACCCTAAACCCTATTGTTTCCGGAGCCCCCCAAAACCCGAAACCCTACTGTTTCCGGAGCCCCAAAAGCCGAAACCCTACTGTTTCCGGAGCCCCCCAATACCCTAAACCCTATTGTTTCCGGAGCCCCCCAAAAACCCGAAACCCTACTGTTTCCGGAGCCCCAAAAGCCGAAACCCTATTGTTTCCGGAGCCCCCCAATACCCTAAACCCTATTGTTTCCGGAGCCCGAAACCCTACTGTTTCCGGAGCCCCAAAAGCCGAAACCCTATTGTTTCCGGAGCCCCCCAATACCCTAAACCCTATTGTTTCCGGAGCCCCCCAAAACCCGAAACCCTATTGTTTCCGCCCGAAGAGACCCAAAACCCTAAACCCTAGAATTATCCCCTCTTTGGCCCTGACCTCGCCGCCAGACTCTGCAGCTGCAAGGACTGCAAGGAGAAGGGCTAAGCCGGCCATGGCTCAAACCGAGAAGCCGTGGCCCCTTCAGACTGTGACCTCCCCCACGGTTTAGGGCCGTTTAGGGTTTTAGGGGGTTCTAGGGTTTTAGGGGTTTAGGGTTTAGGGCTTTTAGGGCTTTAGGGGGTTTTGGGGTTTAGGGTCTTAGGGTTTTAGGATTTAGGGTTCAGGGGTCAGGGCTCCCTCTCCTTACCTGTAGTCTCCATTGTGGTTAGCTGTTTTATGTGATAGTGTCCTGATGAAAAAGAGCCATGACTGAGACTGTAGGTAGGCCTAGCCCGATCTGTCTAAACAGCTTTGGAAAACTATACAACTCGCACCCCACGCTCAACAGAACCCTGGGACTACATGCCAAACTCCGCACCCAAGAACCTGAGACACGTCAGCACACGGAGTTCCAACCACGCAGAGCTGCATGGCTAGTTGTCATAAGTACAGAAGAAGTAGTGGACACAAAAGTAGTAGTTACGGCAGTAGTGATGCTAGTGGTCAGCCTCAGCAATACTACTGCACCCACGTGCGACGACCACGACGACGACTAATGCTGCTACTCCATTATCAGTGATTCTGCTGCTGCGACAACGACCGCGGCGACGAGGAGTGCTCACTACCCTGCACAACCAACCGTAGAGAGGAGGAGGACGACGACTATTGACTAGCGCTGCTTCCACCATGCCACCACCACCACCACCACCACCACCACTACCACCGCCACCAGTGGTACCGTAGTTGCTCGTCTTCTTTATTCAGGCTTTCCTCTTTGAAAGATCGTGCTTGTTGGAGGGCCTTTGAGCTTTTCCACCGAGCTGCAAATCATGGTCCAAGAATTCACACCCTCATGACCTTGGCAAGGCGCGGGGGGTGGTGGTAACCGCCCCACATCGCGGAGAACTATCTCATAGCAAATGCTCTGGAGGGATCTTGGCATTCAAGCCGGCATCTAGACAATGCGCATCTGCAGACAGTGTCCATCTGCAACCTGCACAACCTGTCTTAAAGGCTGTGCGGACACGGAAAAGCTTGCATGTGGTGCTGCCCTGCTCGTGTTGCTGACTGGGGTGCTTTGATGCCAAAACCGCTAGCACACGTATTCAAAACTTGTTGCAAGTGTCCGAAACACAAAAGCCTAGTTTAGACCCGATCGTACACATGGCCGGGGGAGGGGGCTCTGAATACTGCGAGTGCTTGCTTTCTCTAGAAAGGCTTGGTAGGGAAGGGAAAGTTCTTCAAGCTGGGATCCTACTCCTACTCTCTCTTTACCACCTTCTCCACTTCACTAGAGTCACCTGCTATCTGCAGTTACCCTGTGTACGCTTTGCTACATCATGTTTGTCCGATATCACATGCTTTCTAGTATGTCTACATACAAATATACATACATACATACATACATACATACATACATAGATACGTGCATAACACCGTACATACATATATACACATGTGTACAGATAGATACATCTTGATACCTGGCATGTCCAAACAAGTGTGTACACGTACAAGGACATGCTGTGCTATGTTTCGCTGTGCTATTATACTCAATTATATGCTACGGTATGAGACCATCGTAGGCTTTTTTTGCCATTTTCAAGTTTCATTTTTTCAGTTCATCACATTACGTTACATCAGAACACATTGCAATATGATGTGTCATTTCTACCATCTGTTGAGGTGAAGGATAACTTTTGCTGTGCTATATACTTTTGCTGTGCTGTATACAATTTCCAAAACCTTCGAGGGCACCACCTATTACAACGCATTATACCTCTATTCCGCTATAGTTTATCCTTTCATAATGCACTATAGTACAATGAACTCTGCTGCTAGACTATAATATACTATACTCGTTTACGTCAATGAATGTGAACTGAACCGCAATATATCATGTCGTGCCATATAGCAGTATCGCAGATCCCAGGATGTTGCGTAGTGATTTGTTATGCATTTTAGCTTTTCAGATTATGCCGTGCATTGCTATGTTAAACTGGAAAGAAAGTCTGTTATGACACAGTTTGTTATAATATCCGTCTGGCAGTACAGTGGACTATATTCTACTGCACTCTGTATTGCTGTTCTGTTTGGTTGCATTATCTTCGGATAAGTTCTGTTCCGCTATGTAAGGCTGTTTTGTGTATGTTGTCATAATTCATGACATTCTATCAAGCGAAATTTCGCTCTTACTTTTCGTGGCATTGTAAAACCGCTTGCGCACTAAACTTTGTTTGCTGTGATATAGGATGCTATTTTGATGACACTACTACGCTGTCACTTTAGATACTAGTAGTCTTCCACACTCTCCTATCATGTCCTAGACCGTCCCAGATTTTCCTATTTGCCCTATCCCATCCTACCGTTTCGATATTGCAGTATAATAGTATTATGCTACACTGTGCCACGCCACACGAAAACCTATTCTGTCATGTGATCATATGGCTATATACATATACATCCAGATTTGCGTTTAGATCTATAGATAGACAGACAGATAGGTAGAGAGATAGACAAGTAGATAGATATCCCTATAGATAGACAAATGGGTAGGTGAGCAAGGTAGATAGTTCGATGGTTACATATTCAGACAGATAGATAGAGAGGCAGGGTGATTGTTTGATGCATAGATAGATAGATAGTTTGCTAGATTGAAGTACACATGTCTCTGTACTTTCTGGTGCATGCGATGCAGAACAGCTGTGAACGCCTGGATTTGCCCTTGCGACGAGGCCATCGGATAAAACAAAGCCTTTAAGCCTCCATGCTGCCCAGACCCCCAAAGCCTATGTTGCACATTGTTAGATGCACATTATTGGACTAACCTATGTTGCATGATATGTTATGATGCTATGCTACATGTTCCATTACATTTCGGGGCTCTTATGATAAGGATCCTGCTATTTGATTCGATGATTGAGCCCCGAATATCTGAAACTCCAGAAATCCGACAGCCCTACGGCCTTCTCAAGCAAAGTGCCCCATGCCACCATAGAACCACTCGATCCCGAAACCCCAAAACCCGAAACCCCAAAACCCCAAACCCCTAAACTCCAAACCCCAAAACCCTAAACCTCAAAACCCCCAAACCCCCAAACCCTAAACCACAAACCCCCAAACCCTAAACCCCAAAACCCAACCGGCTTCGCCCGCCGAAAGGCTTCGGGCTCCGGCCTTGGCAAGGGCAAGCTTACACGCCCCATGGCATAGAGACTCCAAAACCCTGTTAGGGTTTAGGGTTCAGGGTTTTAGGATTTTAGGGGTTTAGGGTTCCGGGGTTTAGGGTTCAGCGTTCAGGGGTTTAGGGGTTTGGGTTTAGGCACTATTGGGTTCGTACTCTGGTTCGAGCAAAATTCGTTGACTAGCGGATCTCGGAAATTGGAGTCTCGGCGTGCCATCTAATCTAGACGAAGCAGGAAAACTTGCGCAACCCGTTTGAGAGCTGCTTTTCGAGCTTTCTAACGGTTCGCTCGGGGCGAATTGCCCCAGTGGCCCGCATGCCGCAGGCTATCTAGACGACGAGCATCTGGTTTTTCCAGATGCGCTAGGAAAACCAATGCATTCCGGCAACTCTTTCTCTCTCGGTCGCTCGTCCAAGAGTCTAAGATGGGTCCAAGAGTCTAAGATGGGGGCCTTAATAATTAGAGTAAGGTTTTGGGGTATATTATAATAAGGAACCCCAAAAATAGTATAGGTAATTACAAGGGCCTCTATATTTCCATCAAGCTTCAATCCTGCAACCTACAAGCCTGAACTGGACACTTCAAAAACAACCTGGATAGTCAACCCTCAACCCTAAACCCTGAACCCCAAACCATAGTCATCAAATACTACTAACGCAGACCTCTACATTAGAAATCCTCTGTAGGTTCCGAAAACCCTAAACTTTGAGGAAAGCCCATGGATTGGATCATCTTGGAGCCTCAGCTACCCTGGTGTAGAAAGAAAAAAACGATATTGAGGGGTTTAAGGTTTAAGCCTTGAAAACCCATGTTCAGCTGTGAAGCGGGTAGGGCAAGTCATTACGGCTACCAGCAGCTGCACCAACCGAGACCGTACGTTGTACAAGGTATAACGGAAGGGTCTGAATAATTCGGCGAGGGTTTTCTGGCATATATACTGTGGTAGGTATGATGACATTACGAAAACAAGGAATAGTGTTGGTAATCATATAGTAGTCCACGATTTTATCTGAGTGGCTTCCGATCTTGACAGGCCTCGTCAATCTTCTGGGGCTTACGAGGTATGGCTTAAAGAGTTTAAGGTTTAGCTTTCCCCTCAACCCTAAACTCCTTGGCTTAAGGAGTTTAAGACTTTCGGTTTTACTAGTGTTTTACTTCTTGGACACGCGTGGTATGCCGAGGAAAGAGCAGGGTCTAAAGGTTACGTCAACGGCTGCCCTCACCGCCGTTGATCTGCAGGTGGGCAGTTCTCTAAATTAGGGTGCCATTTCGGGTCCCCAATATCGTACGGCACCCTTGTAAAAAGGACCCTAAAAGGGACCCTAATTTAGAGAGCTACCCAGGAGTCTTCCAGAGGGCAAGCCTCTCCGGAAGAGACTCCTGATAGCATTGACGACTTCCCCTAAACCCTAAAACCCTAAAACCCTAAACCCTAAACCCTAAAACCCTAAACCCTAAAACCCCAAAAACCCTAAACCCTAACTAAACCGCAAACTGCTGCAGTTCGCACAACCGACTTGCGGACGCCTGTGCGGCAGCTGTGCAGAGGTGGCCCTGGCTCTTGAGGGTATTCTCTACGTAGACCCGGAGCTGCAATACCCTGTTGGGGCAGTATATCTTGCTGTTGCGATCTACTTGTAGATCGCAAGATTGCCACAATGGCATAGCAATCCATGGTATGTCGTGGGATCTGCACTTATTCATTGCATACACAGTACGGTTGGATTCCCACCATCGGCATCAGCAGCAAGGTGAAGCTAGACATACGCTTGCATCCCCACAGAAACTGAACCCACATATCTACCCATAGGCCCCTAAGTAGTTCCTTTTTGGGATTACCTTATAGGATTTTAAATATAATCCACCAAAAGGAACTACTGAGGGGCCTATGGGTAGCTTCGTGTCACGGATAACTTTGAATCCGATCGAGGGTGTCGGCTGAGCAGAAAGCAGGATGGTAGCAAGTGTGGGAATCTGAAGGGACTAAAATAGATCCCGATGAACAAGTCGGGAACCGATGGATAGGTCCATTATTGCCAATTGTTGCTATGTTACTACGAGCCCCAGTATGGTAGTTTGAACCCTAAACCCCTTTAGGATACGTTTCGTCCTTAGGGTATAAGTGGGCCTCATCGGCCATAATCCCGCTCCCGAGCTGCTTAGACACATGTCGAATGCGTCTCGTAGTAGGGTTGATAAACGGGGATTTTCATTTTTAGGGTGCATGGTTTCGTGTGCAAGGTTTCGAGGTTGAGGGTGGCGGATTTCTGGGTCGAGTATTTGGGGATCTCGGTTTCAGGTTCTAAGTGCTTCGAATGTGCAGGTTTCGAATAGTGACAAGCCACAAGCATGTCTATAAAGTAAAGCTACCAAGACAGCACAGCTGAAACGGCCCTCAAGAAGCATGAGATGCAAGACCTTGAACCTAACGAGACACCTTCGACACTGCATGTAATGAACCAGCTCGACAAGATTGCATATACATGTCAAAACACCCATAAGGTACAAGGTACATACCAAAGCCTACCAAAAAAGTCGCACGGGGATTGATAAACTCCAAGCAGGTTTCAATGGAGTTAGCTTGATAGGGAGTGCAAAGACGGAACCACAGAAAGGCAGAAACCCGAATTGTACTTGTGAACCGTAGGGTTTAGGGTGTAGGGTTTAGGGCTCAGGTTTTAGGGTTTAGGGGCTAGGGCTGAGGGTTTAGGGCTGAGGGTTTAGGGTTCTCTCAGTGGCATCAACCTGCAGCAGCCCCGACAGTAGGTTTAGATCTTAGAACTAGGTCTGTACTGATACTTGATACTGTGTTGGTTGGGACAGCTTGCATGTTGGTCCTGGGTTCCGCCATCACAGTATAGTAGGCTATATCACCACACCATACCAACACCTATTCAGATTTCCAATTCCTCCGAGACTACCGCAGACTGTGCAAGGAGCTCCCAGAATGAACCTAAACCCTAAACAAACCCTAAACAACCTGAGATTGGCAACCTCCGCCCAAAACGCCGTGAGCTTCGAACTTCAGCCGCAGTTTGCGATAAAACTCGCGCCGCCTGCAGCGACCTTGAAGTACTCCGCACAATCATCGAGCCCCTGGGACCTACTGGCTCAGTCCTAAAAAACCTAGACGTAAATACAGTCTCTAGGTTTAGGGTTCTGCTGAGGGCTCTGTTATGTTCGGATGATACCCTAAACCCTAAACCCTAAAACCCTAGATTCTGCAAGATTGCACCCCACCTGCATGTCCGACAGCATGTGTTGCTGCCCAACAGGTCGCCAAACCCTACACCTGAAGCCACCATATGGGTCCCTTTCAGGGTCCGTTTACAAGGGTGCCGTACCATATTGGGGACCTAAGACGCGACCCGACTTTAGAGAACTACCCATATCCATTGCAGAGTTAGGCTGTGCACAGGGCCCGCTAGGACCCGCATGAGCATTCATGTCAAGATGTACAGATGCGGAGCAGCTCCAACGTGCACACAGATGTCCCACGGTGCGGACGGCCTGCAACATCGCCACAGCGGAAACAGCTCCGGCACAAAGTACCGTGAGACTGCTCGGGATTTTCGTGCTGTCTACCGTTGAAAAACAATCTGAGCTCTGTCCTGTAGGCCAGGGTCACAAGAGTTGTCGAAGACGATCTCTGGGAGCAGGCTTCTGGGTTCATGTATGTTCAGGGGCTTACACTGAGAAGCCCACTCCATCGTCCTCGCAAACCGGCTGCATGACTACCGGCCGCATGGCTGGCTTGCTGACAGAGTGGTTGCTCAGACAACGTGCAGAAGCACGGACTTGCACTTTCAATTCATCTAGGGCTACATCCTGCTGCCTAGCAACTTCCTCTCGGAGGCGTAAGTGGTGCAAGGCCGACATCAACAGAACGCATGCCAACGTTGCCATGGCAAGCATTCTGCTCATGACAAACTCTGCCAAGCTGAAGACCACCTCCAACAGATATGACAGACCAATCTCAAAAGACACGGCCATGCTGGTCTTAACAGCACCGACCATGAATACACTGGCCTGAAAAACTGGAATCTTTAGCACCACTGGCAGCACTGTCAACACGAAGGTGGTCATATCGAAGCCGCGGAAGGCGTCGTCCCAGTCAAACCATACCTTGAAGAAGGGCGTAAAATTCAAGTTGAAGCGGGACAGGTGCCGCTAGTGCCGTTCGTGTCGGCTTTGGATCTCAGCATGGGTGCACATAAATAAGCACGCGTGTCTTATGTGCGTTTGTTTGTATGTTTGTTAGTTGGTTGCTTGGTTTGTATGTCTAGCTAGCTTAGCTTAGCTTGGCTTCGCTCCGCTTCGCTTAGCTTTAGTGTATGGTCACACCTCAGAGCTAGCTGTCGTTTTAAATACTGGCTCCCTGTTGGGGCTATACTAAAAATGATCATTTTTATAATCCTTATTGGATTCTATTATAACAAAAACGATGTGGTGTACGTTTACGGCTTCGATCGGTACTGAAGATCTAGGGTTTAGGGTTCAGGCATGATTGGAGCCCGTATTCGTAAGATCAAACCTTGGGCCCTGAATCCTTGCAAACCCCCTATTGGTCGAACTCGCTTTCAAATGCATCCCGCTCCGAGGTTAGCAAGGTTTGCAACGCGGAAGCACGCAGTGCCACAGCGCACAGTGATTGCTTTGTTGTCCTAAGTCCTTGGCTTTTGTCTGCCTCCTTGGGTTCTTGTCCTACCTCCTTGGTTTTTGTGCTAAGTCCTTGGTTTTTGTCCTAAGTCCTTGGTTTTTGTCCTAAGTCCTTGGTTTGAGTAAACCCTGATCCTGAGTCCTTCAAGTTCAACTCCCGGGTCCGGATTCAAAGCCAGACCTTCACCTTGAACCCTAAGCCCCACCATGGGTAGCTCTGTAAATTACGGTCCCCCTTTAAGGGTCCTTTTTGTAAGGGTGCCGTCGTATGTTGGGGGACGTAAGACGGGACCTCATTGAGATAACTACCCACATAAGCTGTGAACCCTCGACCCTAGCACCGTAAATCCTGAACCCTCAAACCCTAACATCCCCCATCCTAGCCTAACGCCTAGCACCCTAGAAATCCTACACCCCACCCTAAACCCTAAACCCTGAACCCTAAACCCGAACCCCTAAACCCCTAAACCCTAAACCCCTAAACCCCAAACCCCTAAACCCTAAACCCTCCAACCCGCAAAATCCAAGCCGGCCAACCTGAAACCCACTCTCGCCCTCCTCTGAGAACGAAGCTCCAAACAGCAAAACCCTGAAGCCTCTGAAAAAACGACGTACTAGTAACAATGCCAATATCACAAGTATACTTCTAAGTTTATTGCCATTATTATTACTATGAGTATGATGATTATTACGCTTATGATGACTACTATCCTTGTCAGTATTCTTATCATTACTGCTTTGTTATTATCAGTATTCTTACTATCATCCTAACTACCACAGTAATATGTTAGTATGAATATGAACCTTCTTACTATAGTGACTGTTTCTCTCCCAAGATGCAAGCATGAAGACGTAGGGGGGAAGCCGGAAGAATTGCAGGGCCACCTTGGCGTGCTTGTATAGCCCGAAACCCCGAAACCCCAACACCTACGCCCTCAAATCCTGAAGCCCAGTACCCAAAGCAGCCCGGCCACCATTATGCGACACAGCTCCGCACCTTTCTCCTTTCCGCTCAGCCCCGCCGAGAACTTTCGGCCGAGGAGGTCTGTGCAAGTGTCGAACCTTGGTTCAGGAACATATCGGGTTTAGGGTTTTTTAGGTTTAATGTGCTTACGGTTTGAGTGCTTGCCGGTTCGAGACGACTTCGAGCTCGTTGCCACATGTGCCTGCATGTGGTATAACCCCAGCACCTTAAACCGAGAAACCTTCACTTAAGCGTTTGGATTTGGGGTTGAGGGTATCGGGTTGTGTTCAGCATCCACGCTTGTGTTTAGACTTCAGGTCTTTCTTGAGGGTGGGGGGGGGGGGTAAGGTGAAGCTCACCAGTCATCCTCTTGCATTGAAAGAAGATGCATAATGCAGAGGCCTTCGCAATTCGAATACGGTCTTGGGTATCACAGTAAAGTTACATGTGATAGTACAATGGTGTTGCATCTTTGTAGCAGCTCCCCCTGGAAGCCAAACTACCAATGTCGTGGGCTACTGTCCTATGGATGTGTACGTATATATATATATATTTTTTATTTGTATTCACAAACTCCTATTTACAGTAGCTGCAACTCCTAACCCTCGACCTCAAATCCGAAGAACGGTGCAGCAAGAGTAACCGGGTTAGTAGTATGGAAGCCGGAATTGGGTCCCCAACCCATCATATCACTGTAGTATAACATACCCCAGCCCAAATCCCCCATTCCAGCTGATAATGCCCCCCGTGCCCCTTGTTTAGGTGGCAGGGCTTCCGGGGCAACGTAGCAAGACGAGTCTGAGGAGCACAGCATCAGCGAGTGCGCAGGCCGCTGCTAGTAGAACAGCCACGGCAGAAACCGTCATTTCACCATCTTCGGCTTCTTCCAAAGCTTGCCTGAGCTCATTCCAAAGGGCTTGGAGGTTGCGAGTTTGGACGCCGTTTGTTTGGTTTAGGGTTTGGGGTTTAGGGGTTTGGGGGTGTGATGGTTTTTCAGCACTGACATGGCAAGACGCTGCGCATAGCAACCGGCTCCCCAGCCCTCAACCGGTAATTAATGTAGGGGCCTTAATATTTAGAACACGGTTTTGGGGTGATATTCTACTATAGATTTAACAAGGTTCCCTAAAATTGTATAGGTAATGTATTCAGGCCCCTATGTTATTCCCAAAGACCGAACACTGAAGCCTCGCCTCCCCGAGCCCTGCGAGCCAGTTGCACTGTCGAGCTGATACACGAAAGAAGCACGGCAAGTAGCGTAACCGCTTGCAGCTTGTCAGGAAGCCGGCACAGCATCAAGGCCTGTTTAGGGTTGAGGCTTTGCCCTGTCGTGACATCTATCTATATCTTTAGCATTCGATCCTATGCACTCGCACTCAGATGCATATGTGCATACCCATGCTTGCATTTCCAGTGTGCATCGACTTGATGCACGTCCGACCACGAGTCGACAAACAAGAGCGGTCAAAGGGAACCGGAACTGAAAGGAATGCACCTGGCAACCCTAAGCTCCAAACCCTAAACCCTAAACCCTGAAGTCTAGGTTCTAAAGGAGTTGCCCCAGATCAATGATGAAAGAATAGGACATAATATACTGTAACATGAAGACAATATCCCTTACTTAACCCTGCGGGTTCACTTTCTGGGGTGGTTTTGTATCGTCTTCGTCGGTGTCCGATGTTTTTAGGTATTGGGAAAACCCTTTTATCGGTAGGGGTCTGCGATAGTGTGTAGTGACCTTATTTTGTGTGGTGATGACTTGTTGCTCTTGTGATTGCCACTACGGTGGTGTATGTTATGCACGTGGTGTTGGATGTCGTGCTGGTTCTGCCGAGTCTGTGGTACTACTGCTGCTGTCGTATGCCACCCTCAGTCTTGTTACTGCTTCTGCGATTGCTGTGACGATGGTGCGTGCAACGCCCGTCATGAATCTTATGCAAAATCTCCAGTTGTCTGCGACAGGGTAGGATGGGATAGAGCCGTTGCAGGCCAGGAAGCCTGGCCCAGGAGGTAGCAGTTAGCTGTTTTCACGTAGCATAATTAGTTGTTTGTGACATGAAAGGTTGGAGTGGCATTGTCGCTGTACACAAGTAAAAGTGTGCGTGTGTGTGTGTGTGTGCCTGCGGCCACGTCCTCCTCCTGCTGTCGTTTCGTTCGTTATGTCTTCGTCGTTTTTTGTGGTTGAGTGTAGGATTGCAGCCTAAGGCTGCCCGCGAAACAGAACGTCATTAAGCCCCCCCCAACCCCCCACCCTACACCTCCCCAAAGAGCAAGCAGAACACATCATGAAAAACGGCACAGACAGAAAATGCAGAAAGTCAAAGCGCAGGATAGCAAAAAACATGGTTTCAGGGAGTCAGGAATATAACACGCATGCCACGTTTTTGGAGCTTCGGACGAAGTCGCAACCAAAACTGTACGACCAAGACTGACGTCAGTTTTGGTGCGAAAAACAATTAAAGCGGAACTTACACAGAACCCTCGGCTACGAAGAGCGCAGCATATGCAAGAAGGCGAAAACCTCGCGCAGGACGGTGTTTTCCAAGTGAGGGAAAGGCAGTACTGAAGGAGAGGGGCATGCAAAGGCAGATAAACAACAGCAAAAACCACCAAAGAAAGTGAACCCGCTGGGTCATGTTAAGGAACATACCCTAAATCATAATAAGATCCTTAATCTGATGTGAGGTATATTCCTGAATTCAGGGATTTCGGAAGCTCTGGGAGCTAAGTGCTTATGATGCTTTAAGTTCGGACGTTTGGAGTGCAGGCATAGGAGGTTTACTGGCTCCCTGGTGGGGCTATATCAAATTTGTATCCGACAAGGACCCAGTTTAGGGTTTAGTATTATAAGCAAACCGCCCCTCTGTAGCATGCGTTGCAGTTCCAGGCGGATATGGCTTCAACTTACTCAACTAATGTAGGCGCTAACGGCAGTCCGGCCATAAACGATCAAACCTAAGACCTAAAGCCAAACAGCAAACCCTAAACTCTAGACCCAAGCCCCCATATCAGGCCCTAAATCCTAAACCCGAAAACCCCTAACCCCCTCGAAACCCCAAACCCGAAGGCAGAGTTCCCGGCTCAGGCTTCAGAACCCCAAACTTTAGGGTGTAAAAGTTTGGGGTTTAGGGTTTAGGGTTTAACCCTAAACCCTCGACCTTTGGGCCCCGTAGCCCTGGGAAAGTACAACTTACACTTACCCGGAAAGGCCCATCTTTCGAAGGCTTCCGTACTGGTAGCCTTATGTAGGGGCCTTAATAATTCGAACAGGGTTCCTTTAAAAGGTTTCTATAAGGGTTATAACAAGGGTTCTGTAAGGGCTTAGTGTAGGGGCCTTAATAAGTAGAATAGGGCTTCGGGTGATATTCTACTATAAATATAATAAGGAACCCCTACAATAGTATTGGTAATTATTTAGGCCCCTATATTACAGAGAGTATCGGGCCTGATGTTCTTAGAACCACCAAGAAGTGTATTGCAGCTTAAGCCCGAACAGCTTTGTTTACCATAGAAGCCTTCACCAGAGTTGTTTATACACATCCTTAAACGTAACGGGCTCCATACCACATTGTATAATCCTGAGAGGAGGTGTTGTTGTCGCCTCAAATATCGCCACCCAGATGAGCGTAGTCCGCATGATGATGAAAAACCTGGAGCTGTTGTGGGGGCTTTACAAGGGAGTAAACCCTAAACCCATAACCCTAAACCCTCAACCCTAAACCCTAAACCCATAGAGGTAGCTTGGCGCCGAAAGCTTCGGTGGTGTCGAAGAGTTTAGGGCTTAGGGTCTAATTCGGGTTTAGGGTTTAGGGTAGATTTAGGGTTTAGGGCTTGTTTAGGGTTTAGGGTTCAATTAGGGTTTAGGGTTCAGGCTCTAGGGAAGTCTAGAGTTTAGGGTTTCCTGGACAGCAAGCTGCAGACCGCTGTCGCCGTTCAGCCGCATTTGTGAGTCACAGCCGGAAGACGTTGACGATATACCCTATCAGCAAGTAGATCCCCTAATTTGGGACCCTAACTACTAAAGGGTACTTTATAGGAACTCCCCTTAAAGGATCTACTTCAGTAGTTGGGGCGCTGAAAAGCTCTCGGAAGGGTTCGTTGTCTTTGTAGCATTCTACAGTAATGGATGGCGAAGCTGAGCTATGCTTCGGGGCTGCGTGAGGCATGTATGGGGGCTTGGTGGGAGGTAAAGAGGATTTAGCTGAGCTGTTCTTGAGTGTTTATGTATTTACAGCGTCTGATTCGGGATTTGTGTAAGGGCGTTACACACTTTGTATGTGTTGAAAACACCAGTTCTTGATTCTTCTTCAGAATACAGTCGTACTTAAGCAGTATGTTCAAGAAGGGCCAAGGAACAGCGACGAGCTCATCATGGACACTGTCAGGTTCTGCAAGCTGTACCTGCCCAACTTGTTTACAGGGTTTAGGGAACATGTAAATGACAGACCCCAGCGCAAACCTATCGAAAGCTTTCCATGCGAAGCTTCATGCAGACGACTGACCCTAAACCCCAAACCTTGAGTGAACCCAAACCCCTCTACTTCAACCCCCAAATCAACCAAAGACAAACCTCAGACCCCTAATTATACCCGATGGGCCAGGCCTACTTACACGAAACTTCGCAAGCATCGGAGAAGCAGCTTCGAGATGCACGGATATTGGGTATACCCTCCAGATCTCATGGGGTTTAACGGTTTAGGGTTTAGGGTTTAAGTCCAATTCGTATATCTGCTTCCTGGTGTGGCTCTGGAGCTGTGGGCTTGACGTTGTACTTGCCGTGTTTACGGTCGCGTAATGGTTCTCTTTCCATGTTGGCTTGGCATGCATACATGGATGTATGCGATGTATGCATATCTGCGTGTTGATATGTGCTGTGTTCTAGAGTCTTGGAGAACTACGTAGATACCTGCACATAGACTCTTTTTACTTCAGCCCGAACCCCGAAACCCTAAACCCTGAACCCTAAACCCCCTAAGCCCTCAACCCTACCAAACCCTCAGCTCTCGGCACTAAACCCGACGCCCTCAAGTGTAAAGTAAGCCCTGAGCCCTGAGCCACGAGCCCTGAACCCCAAACCCCAAACCCCAAAACCCTACACCCTAATCCCCTAAGCCCTAAACTCCTAAAGCCCTAAACCCCAAAACCCTAAACCCCCTAAACCCTAAAACCCTAAAGCCCTAAACCCCTACCCCCCTAAGCCCTTGAGCCCTGAACCCCTGAGCCCCTAAGCCCTTAGGCCCTGAGCCCAATCCCCTCAAAACGCAGCCGAGACTCTTCGCACCGCCTATGAGGCCGGGCAGAAAGCAGCAAAGATATCCTCGGGCTTGGGCTCAGGGCTCAGGGCTTAGAGGGTTTGGGGTTGAGGGCTTTGGGGTTTAGGGTTTAGGGGTTTGGGGTTTAGGGAAACGAAATATAATTTGGGCAGTTCTGGGTTTGGGGTGTATAAAGCTTTTGTGTTACAATGGTTCCTGCAAAAAGGACTAAAACCACCCAAAGCCCTGAACCCCCAAACTTGAAGGCTCACAAGAAAGTAACAAAGCATGGTGCTTCAGAACCCAGTATCTTCTGCTAGCCAGCTGCCGGAACTCCTCGATGCCATGGAACCACCTGATTTCGGGCTCCGAAGCTTAGGGCTTAGGGTGTTTTGGGTTTGGGATAATTATAGGGCTTAGAGTGTTGGCGTTCTGGGGCTTGCGGTAAGTATGGCCCCAAGCCGGGGCCAATTTAGCCCCAAACCCGCAGCGACATAAACCTAAACCCTAAACCCGAAACTCTACACGCCCACAAAACCCCGAAACACCCTAGAACCCTAAACCCTAAACCCAAAACCCTAAACCTACAGTAAGCCCTATAGCCCTGCTTAAGCTGAGGATGTGGAGAGAGTTGAGTCCTTCGGATTCGAGCTACGCCGAGCATGTACGTAGACCCCCCCAAAAAAATACCTAAGCCATCGCTTCAGCGACCCTAAACCTTATTCCCTGTAGGGTCTAGCATAGGATCCTGCAAAAAAAAAGCTTGCGGCAAAGGTAGACCCTAAGCAGGTCCTTTTTATGGAGATCAGGAACTCGTAGGTGTTGATGGTCAGCGGCTTTTCAGTGTCCTACTATTCTGGGTTTAGAGCTTTGGGGTTTAGGGTTGATGGCTTTGTCGTCCAAATCAGGGTTCCCGATTCGGAGTTTAGGGGCTGGCTTCTTGACAGCGCCACCTGAGCTTTGGATTCTTTACAACCAAAAGCCAAAGGAAATTTATCGCCCTTCCGCAAATCCCTTCCGCCGTGCGAACTGTCAGTTCACTGGCACTGGCAACATTTGGCTGGTTCTATCAACGAGGTTCATCAAGCTGCTAGCCTGCCGAAAACTCAAGACTAAGTGCCAACTTACTATACACTCACCGATATTCCGATTGTCGGAAAGCTCGGTCCTCCAAGTGGTTCAATACCCGATTCCGAAAATCGTTACACTTTAGACCGTGTGCAGAGATCATGGAAAGACCACGCTACATGCCTTGCGTCATGGTCCAATTCAAAGTTCCCTTCTCAACCCGAGCAGCAAAAGGCGTGCTGCCAGGCCAATGAGGAGGATCAATCCGGCCAAAATCAACGGCAGGTACCTCGACTTCTGTGCTTCGAGACTGTCTTCTACTTGGGGCTTCGAATGGGTGTAGGCTTCACAGGTAAGTATAGACACAGATGTGTCTTCGAAAGTACAGAAAGGCACGTTCTTTATTTTGATTCAAGTATACATGATTATCTATGCTACTTATGCGTGTGCATATGTACAGGTACTTACTAGATTACTTACTTGCTAAAGCAAGAGTATAGCGGCAGACGTTGCAGGGCTTGCGCGCCCAAAGATTGAAACTGCCTTGCTGCGCTCCGTGCTACTATTCTTGCGAGCTGTACAGATGTACATAAGTTGCCTTCTACAAGTAGTTGATAGGACGGCAGGAAAATTCAAACAAGCTTTCTCAAACCGAGCTGCAGCGAGAAGCTGCTTCGGGATGTAGCCAGCTGCACTCCGAAGCCAGTAAGCGCACCCGACACCGGCACGGTGAGAAGCAACAGTGCCTGGACGCGTGTCGTCTAGGCTTTGGCAAGCTTCAAGCTTTTGAACCTAAGCTAAGAGCCCTCCGACTTGGAGGTGACGATCTCTCAACGCACGACACACGGACCCCAACAAACCACATCTTACAGGCCTTACTTGAAGTGATTGCTTTTTGCGTGCGCCTTCCAAGGTGTGCTGAAAGGCGCCGTTCCGACCTGCTCTGTCTTCGCTGAGTCGATCACGGTGAGCAAATGCAGCAAATGATTCATCCTGACAGACTTATCATCTTTAAGAGCGAGACAGCAAACTCAGCAGACAAACACGTGAACAGCCAAGATCTGTCTCTGTCTATATATGTATATATGTATATGTATACATATAAATACACACACACAATCGTTTAACAAAAGAAAGGACACATGTTTTTCTATATGTTATATGTATATGCATGTAGGTGTTTACACATGCATATGTATGTCCATATGCAGGTGTGTGTGTATATATATATATATATGGTACATTCGACATCAGGTAAAGTTCATATACATACGTGGTGGTGACATAAGCGATAAATATACCCAAAGTAGCTAGAGGTGAGTATTTCATAAGAGACCAGCAGCTGCGTGTATACTGTGTGTACAAATATGCATATCTGCGTGTGTGTGTATATAAATATATATTAATATACACATGCGTGCCCAGATAGATGGATAGATGGGTAGATAGGTAGATAAATCGGTACATAGATAGATAGATAGACAGATAAAAAGATAGATAGAGACGCATACACATGTAGGCTTACTTGATTGCTTGTCGGTGCAAGCTTCAAGAGTTAAAACGGAAATCTGCTCGTATATGGTACATACAGTGAAGGATAGCCATCCCAAGGATGTCGGAAAACGTACCTTCCTTGTCGGGACATGGCCCTCCAACAATTATAGTAGCAAAAAACTACTACTAAAATCCTCCTACTACTACCACCACCACCACCACCACCATTGTTATTATTTATTAGATAATAGCAACACTTGGATTGAATAGCAGTACTTCCCTAACGCATCTGCTGTTGAGGGCCTCGTTCCCACTAAGAGATGCAAACATGCACACTAAGGGTCCACGAGCCCATACAGCGCATAGCGCATGATACCAAGAGGATCCTAGTATGACCACGACCACACACAGCCTAGAGACGTGATATAATAGACAGTTTGGGACCGAAAAGTAGCTACTGCAGGAGTCCGATGTAGAACCTCCTGGAAAGCAAAACCTACTGCCCAGGACCAGCATCAACCAAGAGCCACCTCAGGACCAGTACTAGACACGTACATGGACCCTTACGGACACACTCAAGAACGCTTCTAGAACATTGCAGAACCTCTTTAGAACCTTTATGGAACCTTAGACAACAAAAACAAACTGAGCTCCACAAGGGAACGTCAAGGTTCGGAAGCTTCCCTGAACCCTCAACTCTCCGATGATGTGGGTTTCAATGTTTCACAACCCACTAAGACTGCATGTACCTGCAGAGTTTTTTTCTTGCCTTTCTGGGTACTTTAGAGTCGAAGCTTGTGCTATACATCGCTATACTAAATACGTACACAGACCCTGTTGTGAGTCCGGTTCCAGCTAGGCTTTTTCGGGCTTCCGGCTATACCCATACTCTAAACCCTAAACCCTAACCCTCAACCCTAAACCCTAAATCCTATACTATCCAAGGTTTGTCTCCCTTTGCGCCTTTGCACCCATTTTCCGACTAGGGCCCAAAGAGTGCAGAAAACAGGTAACTCAATTAAACAATACCTTTTGATGATATAAGTCCAAAAAGTACCCATAATAAGGAATGTACCATGATTCCCATAGTTTAGGTCCTTGAGGTACTGCAGGATTTATATCATCAACAGTAGTGGAGAGTAAAGCCCTGAACCCGCCCGAAACTACACGCTGACATACTAGGTCTTGGCCTATAGAACATGTGGGTTGAATGATTAGGATAGGGCTTTGGGGGTACATCGTAATATGATTACAAGGCTCTATACAGAAATAACATTACAGTGAGTTTTTGACGGCTATCTTGGTCTTACCCGCTGCAGCCAGCCTCACAGCTGACAGGATGGAATTGTAGCTTGCCCTGATTGCTTCTGCTGCCGACCTGGGCGCATGGCCCACGGCTTTTTTCAGAAGTTACAGGAGGGCAACAAAGGGCATATAGGGCCCCTAATTATCAGATATAGGATCAGAAAAGACCTCTTTAACGGGCTCTATGAGGGTTGCGATTAAAAGGGTGCCATGCTATGGAACAATGGTTGGAATCCTACATTATAAGATTTCAAGGCTTCCATACCTAAGGGCCTTGATGTAGACCCCCTAAATTCGCCTAGAATGCCTTTGCGGGGCGTGCCTCGTCTTCTGGCTCAGTCGCTACATCACGTGGGAGGCTTACGGGTCCTTCTAATCTTTCAGATTTATAGGGCCCGGCCCAGCACCCTGGACCCCAATTTCGCAAGAAACGCCAAAATACATCGAAACCCCAAACCTGGTTCCCTGTTGGATCTAGATGACTATGAAAAATGATCATTTTAAACCCTTATTGAGCTTTTATTATAACAAAACGTAAAATTGTACCCAACAAGGACCCTGCAAACCCTGAATGCAAAAGAACATATTATCGGTCAAGCCATGTGACAGGTTGGAAAACTGCCGCGGGAGAGGCACGTCCAACCTAGACGGCAAGCTCATGCCGCTCGGCTGACGTGAAGGGCGCTCGTCCTTGCATGCCTGCAAGCGCAAACTTATAGCTCTAGATTACTGATCCGTTTTGGGTCCACAAAATAGTACGGCACCCTTATATCAATCCTTAAGAGTCATGGTTAGGGAATCCCAGCCCACATTCTCCTTTCTCCGGCTTCCAACTTGCCTTTTGTAGGGTTACTAGGGGGGTTTTCAGGGAATTTAAGGACATCAGGATTTGGGCTTTTGAGGGTTTTGGATGGTCTGCACGTAACATATAGGGCTACTAAGGCTTAAGATTTAAGTTGCTTGGAATTCAGTCTTTGAGGCTTAGGGCTTAGGGACTTGGACCTTGGGTTGCGAAATGTGCGGTCCTCTTTGAGGCAGAATTACTTAGGGGCCGAGTACCTTAGCCCAAAAAAGGTTAACCTTTTGAATTATACTAGATTTGTATAAGTCCCGAAAGGTTAAAGGTTACCTACTCAGCCCCTAAGATTACAGCTTAGTTCAGTCGGTCATATGGACAGGCTCACGGAATGCAATTTCGAGACGAATCGTGATCGTGCGCAGGATTGAAGTCGCACCCCCGGAATCGTACGAAAATGGTAGCGAAATCCAACCAACATCGCGCCGAACTCGTATGGAAGTCGTATCGAAATCGTACCTTGATGGAATCGGGTTGGGGTGAATACGATTTTCCTACAACTTAGATACGCCTCCCGCTCGCCCAAACCACGTGCACACGCCTGCTGGCCACTCACGAACTCAATGTTCATCAAGCTCCAAACCCCAACCCTGAACCCAACACCTGTGACTTTAACGTGATCTCCACTCGCCCAGCTCACTCGAGCTCAATTTCAGGCGCCAAACCCTGAATCCAACCCAACACCGTAGCGAAATCGCAGTTCATAACACAACCAAATCGTAGCCAACACCGCTACTCCACAACCGTATCGACATCGTAACCAACGTCGCATCCGCAAAGCCGCAGTGACACGGTACCTACATAGTGTCCATTGTAGTTCCGCTTGTTGATTTAACCAGTTATATATATATATATATTAAGGATACAAGGTAAACCCCAAAAGGAACTACAATGGAGACTAGTGCTGGACGATGGGCTCGTCATGCAGAAACCCGGAGGGTCCAACGTTCGAGACAGTAAGGCAACACCTTCGAAGCCCGATCGCAACAAAGGCATCTTCCTAGTTGCCACTACTTGGCCTGGCAAGAGGAGTAATTAACCATAGACAAGAATCATCAGCCTGTGGGCCTTCAAAAAATGACCGGTCGTAACAATCACCCTAAATCGCAACTCCTACCTGCGCATCTACAGCCTGAACCCCGTGTTCATGAACCCCCATCAGACTTCAACCCTATGGCCGCAAAATCCTACACCCTAACTAACCTCATGGCCTAAAATTACAAATCATAATCCCCAACACCCTTAAAACTCCCCTAAGCTCATCCCCAAACCATAAATCCTGAACCCCTAAACTGCAAGTGTCAAACGCTGCTGTAACATCACCAACACACTGACACTCTAAACCCTATCATCACCAAAATCGTCCAAAATCCACTTTTTCGGCAATTTATACTGAGTTCCGCACAGGCAAGCGAAGCCGTGGCGAATACCTTTGCAGCGTCTTTTGCATTTACAGTCGAAAGGATGTGGAAAGAGATCGGCACGGGTTCTGGAATAGGTTTCTACAAGGCTTTTAGGGTTTAAAAGGCTTATGTAAAGGCATCTATCTGAGGGTTCGAGAGAAGGTTTCTGTGCGGGTTCTACAAGCGGGTTTCTACAGCCAGGTTTGACACTGGGGCTCTGTGGGAGATTAAGGCATAAAAGAACAGAGCACGATTTGTGGAATCATAATAATAAATGAATACATATATATATATATCTGTATATGTACATGTATATGCATAATATATATATATAGACATATTCAGGAGCCGGATAACTGTTGGGAACACTATTTTGGGCCCTTGATTAGAGTGTTTCCGAGGCTGGAGACTTTCTTCAGGCTTGAAGTCTACGGCTTAGGCCCACCTGGATGGTGTAGTTCTATTGCAGAACATGCGCTTTTCGTTTCAGGTTCGGATGTCCCGTGTCCAGGCCTTGAGCTTATTGTGCGTGAGACGCTGGGGAGAGGCTTTTCAAACCGAGCTTCGGGCTTCGTGGCTCCAGGGTTTCTGCGGCTCCATTTTCGTGCTGGCTGTTGAGGTATCCTAAGCCCTGAACCCTGAACTCCTAAACCCCTATAATGCCCTATAAGCCCTAAACCCCTACAAACCCTTACAAACCCCTAGAAACCCTGAACTCCTCAACCCTGCGCCCTAAACCGACACTATTCTGGCCGGGCCGAACACATCGAGGGGACCTGTCTGTCCTAATCCCCACCTCAAACCCCGAAACCCCTAGGGCTCCTATTCTTCTTTTCCTGAGTATATGTATATATATATATGTATTCATTGATTCTGCTTTAGTATGTATATATATATATATACACACACACACACACTCCAAGGTAGGTTTTCTGGACCACCGTCCGAAACCCTCAACCTTCGACTGCCAGGTGAAGCCGTGATCCCTAAACCTGAAGCCCTAGACCCTTAACGCTCTAATTACAGCGTACATATATAAGTCTAAAGCCTGACAACCGTGAACCCTGCACCCTCAAACCACACCCCGTTTGAAATTCTAAACCCTGTAGGCCCTAAGCCCTGAATGCTGAAGGTCCTGTAAGCTCCTATAAGCCCTAAAAAGGCGAAAGCCCTCAACGCAAAGCGCTGCCCCGAGCTCCACGCAATTCGTAAGGGGGCATCGGGCCGATGATGGTTTTGAAGGCTTCGGTCTGGAAGACCTGGAAATTGAGTTTAGGGTTTCGGGGTTGGGGTTGGGTTCAGGGTTTCGGGTTTGTTGTTTATGTTGAGGGTTTGTTGTTTGGGGTGCTTGGTGGCAGGTTGGGTCCCTGCATGAACCCGAAACTTCGGAACCTGCATTTTCAGTGCTCCTTTCTGTGGGCTTAAGAGTATTGTTGTTCAAGCGGGGTTTACATAAACCCTAAACCCTGAACTCTAAACCTATGATAGGTCTTCGGCATCCCGTATCCTGTTGGGGCAACAGAGAAAAAGGGCCTTGCGGATCTTAAGGAGCAACTGCTGCAGGGATAACTGATTAGTTTAGCCTTCGGCGTTGAGGGGAGTAGGCTGAAGAGTCATGGTTAGGTAGAACTTGTTGTGCATAATATGCATGTATACATACATGGATGCATACATACATACATGCATGCATATGGGTGGTCGTCAAGACTAGGGCCCGGTTGGGGTTCCCAAACTATAGGGTGCCGTATGCAGGGTAGAACTATCTAGGATTCCCCAAGCGGTCCCTGATTGTGACAGTTAACCATATGAGATAGAAACACAGAGAGAGAGAGAGAGAGAGAGAGAGAGGGGGAGAGAGAGCGAACCGCGAACCGAACCGACGAACCGGATGTTCGAAACCGAACCGTTTTCTGATATAGACAGTGAATGATGAGACCCCTATTATGCAGACCCCTCATGAATACGGCAATCCGCAGCTGTGGAAGCCCCCACCCCGTTTCGGGGATGAAGGGCAGCGACGCTTGGCCAAGGCCCCGGCGGTGTAGAACATGTCCGCCGTCGTGAGGACAGACATGAAAAGGGCCTGTGATCCCCTACCCTCCCTAAACTTCTAACCCCTAAACCAAGCAGGTCCAAAAACTCATCCCAAAACCTGGCCCGGAATCATGTAAAGCCCTAAAGCTGCAGTCCTAAGCCCTGAACACCTAAACCCTCGATATACGGTTTGGGGCTTAGGGTTTCGGAAACCCTCAATAAAGGAACTCTGGCCATCCTAGCCGAGGAGGCTTCCGGCCAAGATCCAGAGGTGAAGCATGGAATATCATGAAATGGAAGGGGTTTAGGGCTTAGGGGTTTATGGTTTAGTGGGGTTTAGGGGTTTAGGGCTTTATAGGGCTGTCTCGGGGTTTACAGATCACATATCGGTTATAGGAGTTTTGTATGCTGGTGCTTCGGGATGGCAGTTTCCTAACTAAACTGGTGAGCCTTCAGGCTCCATAGCGAACCCCACAAAGTTAGAAGATGGGTTTGCGATGATTAGTGCTACGTAGGATTCCCTATCGGCTTCACGTTTTTCAGGGTCTTGCAGGCCTTGTGTGACGGGTTGCACGTCGCCTCTCCCGACAGCTTCCGGCTATCCGAGCCCTTTACCCTTGAAGAATCAAATCCCAAAGGCTACCATGAATCCTTCTGACACGCGCCATCAAAGCTACAGAATAATGCGACATGTGTTCCATTTCGTCCTCATCGGATGTGCCTGGCGATCGAGTCGCACGTCCATCTTCTTGCATATGCTGAATTCGTGGAACCTCGGCCGAGCCAATCCCGCAGCCCATAACCTCAAAGCCCTAATAAGCGAAGGCTATTAATTGGACTAGGGTTTTGGGTCTGGCACAGTATATGAAAACTTATGTCATGAAGGAGCCGCGAAGGAAAAATATGGGTAATTATGCAAGAGTAATGTTGGTAGTTGTTCAGGCATCAATATTGACCCTACACCTGAATCCTCCAACCCACGTCCCAAACCCTTAAACGCTTCACCGCAGAACGCTTACAGGCTTACAGTATGTTAGTTGGTCGCGGCTGTCGACTTCCTCGGCTGCATGGAATGAACTTTCGATCATAAGTCTGCAAGCGGGTACTAGTAGATCTAGAGCTCGTCTACATTTACAGATGATCCCTAAGGGGCTCTTTCTCTCGCTCTCCTTCTCTCTCTCGCTCGCGCTCTCTCTCTCTCTCTCTCTCTCTCTCTCTCTCTCTTCCTCCTTCTCACTCTCTCTCACCAAACAGCAATGAGAATTAACCAAGCACCTGAGTGCATGCACAATATAAGCATATGTACATCTCGACCTCTGGCTCAAGGCCATCTCCGAGGCCCCCGCCACTGCTGAAAGTCCTTCTCCTGCTCGCCAGGGAGCACTTCCGGACCTCCGGCGAGCAGTGGTGTTTAAGCGTCATGGGTTCCCCAGTGTAGTTTCCTTTTACTTTTGTGGGCGACCAACTCGGGACTAGAGGACACTCTCATGGAGATACCAACAGACCAAGACAAGCATGTACATATACATATACACATATATATGTGTATACACACGTATATA
>CAJNJA010044053.1:0-27034 GCA_905231915.1 Symbiodinium necroappetens | reverse complement strand
TAGTAGTAGTAGTAGTAGTAGAATCGCGGCACAGTGTAATGATAAGGCAGACGAGAGAGTCTGAGCTTTTGGCTCCCATTCGCTCCACTCACCCCAGGTGCCATCAACACATTCAGAGTCCGCGCAATGCCTCAGCGCTCGTTGCTGCATTAAGGCGCTTCATATATCGATGCTTGCAATAAGCCTTGTTGAAACCAGTTTTGCTGCTGCAGCTACTGCATCTGCTACCTCTGTGTATATGCTGTAATTAACCCACGCAGCCCTAGGGACCCTCGAAGGCGGGACGTCTAAGAGCACGGCTCGGTGTTGCAGGGCGCAGTCTCCACCTGGCACAAAAGACTCCAGGAAAAAGATAGTGCTTGTTGAGCGGTAGTCAACTAACAAGTAGCTGCGGATGGCAGGATTGAGCGGTGATGTTGCTAACGATAGCGGTAATGAAGAGAATAGCGGAGAATAGTAGCAAGGAGCGAGGTCCCACTCGAGTGTGAACATGCAATTGGCGACTGCAACGGTGAACCTGGCGACGATGATGATGGCTGATGGTGATGATGATGATGGTGATGATGGTCACGATCATGAAAATGATGATGAAGATGATGATGGTGATGATGACGATGATGATGAAGATGGAGATGAAGAAGATAATGATGATGACTGATGGTGAAGATACTGATATTGATACTGTTGGTGACTCTGATGACTGTGATGGTTATGTCAACGACAGCTTCATTTGGTGGATCTTGTTGACTCATTGACGATGATGCGGGTCAACATGGCACCTATGCTGCGGATGGTCATGACCAACGACATAACCACACACTGGCATCATCACTGTCACGACCACCATCATCCCAATCATCATGCATATACTCCCTGCAATCATTAGCACCACCGACCGCACCTGAACCGTCGTCGCCGCCGTCATGGCTATCAGGACCAACATCATCATCATCATCAGCAGCAGCATCAACTTGTATCAACACCTGCATGTTGATATTCGTCATGAACCTTTCGTTGCTAGCACCAGAAGCCATTGTCGTCCTCATCAGAATCGCCACCACCATCAGAGACACCATCCTCACGGTGATGCTCATCAAGATGTTCATCACCATTATCGCCATCAACATCACCATCACCATCATCATCGCCATCACAATCACCATCATCAACACCATCGCCATGCCCTCAAGTAGCATCACCATGAGCCGGCAATCAGACGCTCATCCTTTTGGGGCTTTCAGTTGCCGTGGGCTCACAGGGACGGAGTTGCAGCCAGCGAGTCTCAAGCCGAAGCCGCCCCCGAAGAACCAGGAAAGGGGTCAAGGGTTTAGGGTTTAGGTCAACGTCGCAACTTCATAAATGTATAAGGCAACTAGACGGCATTTTGTTCGGTACAGGGTTACGAGAAAAGCATTATACCTTAGGGTTACTACAAGGGTATGTACATGTTCCTACAGAGTTCGCTGAGTGCATTGAGCATCCGCATCCCGTTTTCAGCCATTGCCCACACTACGGGCAGGAGAGCCCTCATCAGCCTTGTCCAGGGGTAAGCAGAGCTTGCCACCGTTTCTGGGCACCTCAAGGAACATTGGGTTTGGGCTTCAAGTAGGGTTTAGGGCTTCCCCCTGATATTTGTGGTAGTGTAAGGGTAGCTACAGAGCGGAGCCCACACTCCGGAACAGGACAGCACCTAAGCCCTAAACCCCAAACCCCTGAGCCCCTAACCCCTCAATGATCCTCAATCCCTATAAGCCCCTAAACCAAGAATGGACCAAGAAGGTGGCACTGACACGCTGATGTGACTCTCATGCAACCGCATACACCGCATGTTCTCGCTGGCAGAGCCCTTTGAACAGAAACCCCTGTACGAGCCGCAGATATGGGCACAGAAGGCAACTCACCACTTTCCTTCATCGTTGACATGGCCGCCCTACTCCCGACCCAGCGAAGATTCGATATTTGCGTTCTTCGTTTCACAGCATCGCATTGCAGTGGCCCCAACCCCATGTGCAAGCCCCCTCGCAGATCGACATGGCCCCGGGCACATTGCGGATCAAGGCCCTAGAACTAATCCACATCTCGCAAGCCCAGAACTCAGAACAAGAACCTAAGATCTTGCTTCCGACTTGGCTGCAACCTTAGATGGGCACCTTGGCGATTCGTCTCTCTCGGGTCCTTAGCTTGCTCGGTGAAATTCGTGGCGAGCCGGGCATGAAACCCAACGCAGCAAGAACTCAAAACCGAAAATATTCAGCGCAGGACCTACCCAGGAATTCGATGTTATTAACGATTGTGATGACTGAGGCTCCTAGACAGCTAGGCACAAAACCTCGATGTTCGACTTCCTATTTGCAGCAAGATTGCAATGAACGATATCTCCTTCCCTAACCCTCCAGGTACCTAGTATATAGGGCCCTAGGGGCTCTAGTACCCTATATAGCAGGTACCTGGGGGGCTAGGGCTTGAAACTGAAGATCTCAACGGACAATAAAACTTCAAGGATTCGGGCGGTCAGAACGCAACATTTGAAGATTTTTTACCAGGTCAGGTCGCTGGTCTTTCGGGAAGTAGGACCGGCCGGTTTAGGGTTTAGGGGTTTAGGGTTTAGTAAAGGGTTTCGGGTTTCGGGTTCGGTTAGGGTTTAGGTTTGTATGCAGGGCTTTCACGGAGACAAGCTCCAGTTGAAGCGGGACAGCTTGCCACGACAGCAGCACAGGACGTTCGAGGGTTCTGGGTAAAGGAATTGCTGGGTTTAGGGATACCCGTGTAGCACGTGAAGTTCTTCTGAGTTAACCCCAAGGTGCTTGTCACGACTTCCTGAGAGCATATGCGGCATTGATCTAATATGTTTCCTGCTGCTACGGTGGCCCCAATTAGCACCATAGCCCAAATCCTAAACCAAAACCCTAAACTTTAAACCCGAAACCCTAACCCTTTCCGGGACCACATCCTCGAATGCCTTCTACTGTACTGCGAGCCAGATCAGATTTCGGGTTACTACAAGGTTAACCCTAAACCCCTAAACCCTAAACCCTAAGGGCATCATATTGGCCCTTTTCGGGTGGTGCATTGCGAGGACGATTGCAGCCTCGGGTGGGACCCAGTGGTAGTCTAGGGGTCCGAAAAGTTAATAATAGTATCTCCTGCACAGGTATACTCGGATAGTCCACAAATCCCCTTTCTATTTATGACAGCCTCTTTCTGACCCATGTCACTGCACTTTTGCTGGGTTCCTGGCTTCTGGCCCCCGCCGCACGGCTTGTCGCATCTGGTCCAGTGTGTCCTTGCCGGCGCGACTGTCTTCGTGTACTCCCAATTTGCAAGCGCTGAGGCTCCGTGCACCTATATAGTCTTTAAGGTTTAGGGCTTAGGATTTAGGGTTTGATTTCAATGAACCCCTTTAAGGCCTATGTATATACTGCATAAGTATATGGAGCCTTGAGGGGAAGGAGAGAGCCTTCGGGGGAAGGAGACAGGAATGGTTAAACGACAGGTTTACATGTGAATGCAACAACGTGGAGGAGCATGCACTGCTTCTGCATCCTTTCAATATATTTTCTCTATGTGGCCTTCCCAAGTATATGTACAGTATATGTATTTGTGTATTTATGGATGCTAAACGAGCTAAGCATCATCAATATCATCGCCACCATCATCGTCATCCGAATCGCCTTTGTCAGCTTCATCATCACAGTCAACATCCTCATCATCACAATAAAAATATTGCTATTCCCATTAATACCCAATGTTGTTAGTACTATTGTTATTGTTCTCGGAAGATATATGTCATTGTCTACTCCTCCTCAACAACAAGTCATGGCATGCTCTTAGACTTCGTCCTCCTTGCCACACTGATAACAATAGTTATGAGCATCGTCTCGTCATCGTCATCGTCCTTCTTCTCTGAAGAACCGCAGATTGAGTTTGCTCATGTGATTTGTTCATCTCCGTCCTTCAGCTTCACCTACCCGCCCGATGTCCAATAAGGACGTTGAGGCCCTGGCCACTCACCCCAAATGCAATCTTGCGGCTGATCGCCGCAGTCCTTGGGACTTGTTTGCGACTCTAAGTGATGCCGAGGTGCAAATGCCGGAAGTTTTTGTTGAATGAACAAGAGACAACCAAAGGCCCTTAATGTCGGTCGAATCTTCTGAGCTGCGTTCAGGTCGTTAAAAACCCATTCACAAAGACGGAAGGCAAGTCTCCAAACAAGTCAAGGCTTGGACCCGGATGACCCTTCGACACCCGGATACGGAGGCCGGGCTTCGATCTCGCATCATCAATCTCTGCATGCAGCAAGAAGTCGAGCAGGGCTTCCGTGACCAACCCTTCCGCAACCCAGCTGCTACTACTACTACTACTACCACTACCACTACCACTACCAGTACCAGTACCAGTACCAGTACCAGTACCAGTACCAGTACCACTACCACGAGGACGACGACGACGACGACGACTACTGCTTCTACGTTTACTACGACTAGTACATGCGCTACATCCTAATCCCTAAACCACACAACTAATAACAATAGTAATGGCAATAGGAATAGTAATAACAAGACGAATAACAGCAATAATAAAGTGCTAGTACTAGGGCCCTTGCCCCGAGGTTGCAGCTGCCGGTCTCTCGGAGAGGGCCATAGAATCCAATGCCTCCCTCCTGGCGTCATGACGGTTTAGTGTTTAGGATTGAGGGTTTATTTGCAGGGCTTAGAGTTTAGGGTTGAGGGTTTAGAGTTGGAGGTTTAGGGATATACAGCAGGCTATACGTCAAGTTCTCCTGGTCATGGTCACACCAAGCTTGCTGTGACGATCGTACAAGGGTTAACAGGCATGCACACTCCCTGGCACGGCAGCAGCCCCATATTTTCCTATCGCTCATGCAAACCTCCCACATAAGCGCGAAATAGTACGGAGACTTGTTGGTGACACTGTAACGCCTAAACCTCAGACCCTGCTTGTTGGAGGAGCCCAGTAGACCACATGCCAAACACTAGTCACTCAGGATCTCATATTGCAGCTCCTCCCAAATCCGCCTATCACGGGCCCTTATGCCCCAAATGCTGGCTCTTCAGGTTCAGGTGATCTTCTGAAGCCGTAGGTGGGTATCTTTCTACGTTGACTCGAATCCGAACCCGAAACCACAAGAGAGACACCTCTAAACATCTACCGCCTCTAAAACCTCTGAACCCTTAAACCCTGCACCGTAAAACCGAAGCCCAAAACCCTAAGAGACCGAAATCCCGAGCACCCTAAACACCAGGAGCCGCCTGGACCCAGCTGGTAATCCGGCGCTTGCGGTAGCGCTGGCCGGGGCCTGAACGGTTAGAGGCGTTTTAGAAGTTGTAGGGTTTAGGGTTGAGGGTTTAGAGAGGTTCTACAGGGGTTCAATAACAATCCAGAAGAGATGCTCTACAAGGGTTTGAGAGAAGGTTTGCATAAGGGCTTTAAGTAGTTATTTTCCAGGTTTTGGGGAAGTTGTATTCAGGATGTAGGAGCTTCTTACAATTGGTGGACTCCCCTGCGGGTCCGTGTAGGATTGTAAGCCTTTAGAAGTCCTGTTAAAAAGAAGGCGAAAGGTGTAGTGGCCGTGGCTTCTTGATGAGGACCCTACTATTTAGGGATTTAGGGTCGGTAGTACGGTCTCTCTACGCGCTTGTGACAGTTTGAACCTGAGTCGACCATCCAAGGTAAGCCCACGGATTGCGCAAAAGTTTATTTCTTGTCTTGGGTGCGGAAGATATCTGACGGTGGCAATGGCACTGATAATGATGATACTGGCGAAGGTTACATTGGCGATGATGTTGGTGATGATGATGATGGTGGTGGTGGTGGCCATGATGACGATGATAATGATGATGATGATGATGATGATGGTGATGATGGTGATGGGAGCAGGGGCAGAAGGAGGCGGAGGAGGAGGAGGAGGAGGAAGTCGAGTCAACCGTGGCGGTTGTCCATCTAGCTTGCATGATGATGCAAAATCACAGTCGTTCTGGCCTTATTCCCGCTACCAAACGGTAGTCGCTTGTATGATCAAGGTTGGACTGCCGGTTCGTAGCATGTTCTGGAAGATCCGGAGTTATTTCGACACCATCTGCAAAAGGGGCTCTCTAGGTGATCTGCCCTGCAAGATTTCAGATTTTGTTGTAATTACTTAGGATGGCCCCCTGCCCGAAGACTGAACCCTAAACCTTGAACACCCCAAGGCCTTAACCTTAAACCCCCAAACCCTAAACCCTGAACTCCTCCCCCGCGACTCGGAGCGAAACAAAGCCAACCCCCTAAACTGTAGTTGGAGGTTTTGAAGTCTTCGCTGCCCAGTACCCTGGCCTAAAAAAGCTTAATCTTTTGTTTTAGTAGGGGGTTTAACATACCAAAAAAGCTACAAGTTTACCTAGTGGGCTCCCAAGAAGTCATAACCCCGAAACCCAGGCGGTGTGTCACAAGCTGAGAGTGGCGGCCACAGTCTGTGTCACAAACACCCCAGGAGGTCCACGCTGACACCTGACAGGGTTCCTTTAGTTTAAGGGTTTAGGGTTTAGGGTTTAGTGCCGAATCATTAGAATACGGTTCTGGCGTTTTGTCGCGCTGCATTTATGCAGGGAAGGTGATGGCGACAGAGGCACCGACAAGATTCAAACACACACCTGAGCAACACGGTTTAGGGCTTTGGGGAGCTATGGGCTGTTGAGGCCAACAGCACCATCACCCCAGGAATGCTGTTGGTTGATGCCCCTGAATCCGAAACCGCATAGAGCCTCGTGGGACTTCCAGGCCCGGTCATAAATCTTCCTCAGGGTTCCTTATTATCATTCTACTAGAATGAACTACAACCTATATGGGTAGTTCTCTAAATTAGGGTCCCTTTCTAGGTCCCCAATATTGTACGGGGCCCTTACTTAAACAACAGGATACTAAAGGGACCCTAGTTTAGAGAACGACCCAAGTAAAACCCTCATAGTGCCCTTATAAAAATCCTACAGAAGCCCCTACAGATCCCTTTAAGGACCCATGTAGCATCTGGGGAACAAAAGGATACTAAAGGGACCCTAGTTTAGAGAACGACCCCAAACTGAACCCTTATAGTACCTTTATGGAAACCCTGTAGTACCTATAGAAAGCCCCACAGATCCCTTTAAGGAACCCATATTATGACCTATAGATCCCTTAAAGGAACCCATCTGACTTATAGATCCCTTTAAGGAACCCATATGAGACTACAGGGACCCTAGTTGAAGGGCCTGGGCATCCTCGAGGTTGCACGGGGAGTCGTTGCAGCCTGCCGACAGCGGTTTAGGATTTAGGGTTTAGGGGGAGGTGGAGACTTTCGCAAGTGGCTCCCAAACAAGGGCAGGTTCGGGTTTCAGGGGTTTAGGATGATTTTAGGGTTTAGGATGATTTTAGGGTTTAGGAAGGTTTAGGGTTTAGGGTTTACGGCTTAGGCGGTTCTGAGTGTAGCCGGATACATTACGTCTAGTAGTAACAGGGTGCACATCAAGCCCGCGTGCATGCACCTGAGCAGAGTCAACTTAGGAAGACTTAGGGTTGGGGGCTTGGGGTTTGGAATGCCTTCTTCTGCAGCCTTGAACCTACACTCTAAGGCATCGACCAAAGGAAATAGCGACACTTTGCAAAATCCACGCATGCTGAAAACCACCATCCGTATGCAAAGATGCAGCACGTGGCGCCTGTGGTCTGGATCAGGCTGACCGGACATTCTTTACCTGGCTGCTTCGATTTGCCGCTTGTGGTGGCTGGATAGACTCGAAGAACACTCTGTGCCACAAAGCCTCAAATGCGACAAACAGTAACTGCTACCGGGTCTAACGAGGAAAGCCACCGTACAGCATGAAGCGTGCTATGTGTTAGATGTTCGTGCCGTTCCCGCAGATTTCACATGAACACGCACTTCTACACCAACATGTGGCAGCATGCTAGCATCAGCAGAGCACTCTCAGTCTGGGAGGACCAAGCAAACAGAAGCCCTCTGCATTCCACACTCCAGTTCTTGTCAGACCGAACTAGACGAGTTTAAGGCTCAGGGAAGTGTGGTTACCCACAAAGAGACAGCCGGCTTTGCCTCCAAATCGTGGATTTCTCGTCACCTGAACATGCTCGACTTGCTTTGGCAACATCGGGGTGGGGATTCGCAGCAGCGAGATTTCTCCTCAACACCCACTGGCAAGAGAAATACCGCTTGGCGGGATCGCATGTGCTTCGAAGGAACGGCTTGATCTGGGAGGAGGGATGTTTAGGACAACAGGTGGGCTGCCAGAGTTTCGCCCAAGGGCAACTGAACCTTGGACCAGGACATTCTTCCACCAGAGGAAATCAGTTATGAATGCATCAAACATTGTCCAAGCCTCCCACCCTGCACGTCGCGAAAGAGCCGAAAAGCCACAGAGCGAAGATCCTTCAACCGTAAGCCGAAGACACTACCAGAAGCCCCGAAATCGACACTTCCGAAGCCACGTGCTCCTTGGTAGCCGAAACACCCTTGGACAGCTGTACTCCAAAGCTTCAAGGATGTCTGTCCGCGGAGTCTGCGCCCCACTGGAACTTGTTATAGAAGTTATTGAACGTGCAGCGTGCTTTAGGTTGAGTCAACATCCGAGGTGGACTGCTTCTTAACCGCAGCTGCACACGAGCTGCGGTTAAGGTTTAAGGTTCAGGCTTTCAGGTTCAGGGCTTCGCCGCACACCCGCGTCCCAAAGCTTTGAAACACATGCAGCGACTTAGTCAATCAGGCCACGGAAACCAAACTCGCGGCACAGGACATCCCCCAGAAGCCCGTGCAATGACAAAGACCGTGCGCGAGGCAAGTCCTGATGTGGTTACTGCGGTTCCTGCGCTTTTGCCATAAGCTCCATGCCAAACCCTGAACCTTACATCATGTAAGCCCTGACCCTAACCCCCGAGGTACTTACTATATTTGGTACTAGAGCCCCTAGGGCCTTCCATAGTACGTACCTTGAGGGCTGGAGGGTAAGACCCTAAACCCTAAACCCTGAACCCTAAACCCAAAAAGCCCTGAGCCCTAAAATGTAGAAGTGCCTGGCGATGACGGGTCATCTGGCCACCGCCGCAGGTGCGAGAGCAGGCATCCCAAGGCCTGGAGCCAGAGATTTGTAGGGTTTGAGATTTAGGGCTTAGGGTTTGGGATGTAGGGTTTATGTTTTAGGGTTTAGGGTCTAGAGTTTAGGGTTTGGGGTGTACGGTTTAGGTTTTAGGGTTTATATAGGGTTTAGGGTCTATAGGGTTTAGGGTTTGGGGTTTGGTGTCACAGTCTCCATTCTCAAAGGGTCCCAGGTACTTCCACGCGGGGTAGCTTCCCAAATCAGAATAAGGGCTCCTGATACAGAAAAACCCTACATGTCTACTTTTCAGGTACTTTGGACCCTTGGGGATTGTAATTCCTTTTGCGCTTCCCTCATAGGTTCCTAAATATCAAGATGGTTAACGCAAAAAAACAATCAGTCCCCAATCATGTCCAGGTTTCAGGGCCCAAGTCACTCCTATCTTGCACTGTTGCAACAAACCAAAGAGGCTACCTACATACCCTACCCTTTCTTACGGCACCCTCTTTTATGGTTGGGATTCAGATCTGTTTGATATCCTCAAAGAAGGGTAGGGTTTGATCCTTCCACCGTGCTTAGATTTAAGATCCTATAAGGTAAGCCCAACAAGGAACTACCATGGAGACGATACCTCGTCAAGCTGTCCTATACACCCTACACCCTAAACCCTATGGTTGATGGTACATATCCTGCAATACACATAATAAGGAATATACCATAATTCTCCTAGTTTAGGGTCCTTAAGGTAATGCAGGATGAATATCATCAACCGTAGGACTCTAAAGCTCTAAACCCTTAACCTTAAACCCTATAAACCCTATAAGCCCCATAAACCCTATAAAACCCTATGAGTCCCAAGCCCAGAATCCTAGGTACTGCATCCTTGCTACCATCGTCGAGCTCCAGGGGCCCGGCGTCCATGGTGACACCCGGCAGTCCACGGCCTGGGTGCATGTGTCGCATCTGGGGTGCAGAGGGCTTTCCGGGTTTAGGGGTTTGGGTTTGAGGGGGTTTGGGGTTTAGGATTTTGGGGGGTTTAGGGTTTAGGGTGTTGGGGGGTTTTGGGTTTTGGGTTTTTGGGAGGTTTAAGGCTTATTTGGGGGGTTTGGGGTTTAGGGTTTTTGGGGGGTTTGGGTTTAAGGGTTCGGGTTTTGGGGTGTTGAGAGCTGACGGCTCCGGGCAATGAAACCTTTCCGGGCATTTGGGGCTTGGGGTTCAGGGTTTAGGAATCAAAAAGCGGTGGGCTCTGATGTAGGGTTGTGGAGCAGATGCAGCTGAAGCTGTGCACTTAGTACTCGTTTCCACATGCCACCCTCGTAACCCAGCTAGCTAGGCAAACTCTGACAAAGTGCAAGTAGAACCGTGGTCAGCCTACATGTATACGCAAGGCATAGCTACAAGATGTTGTGCTCTGTGCCTGGTGCCATCCGTCTGTCTGTGTGTGTGTGTGTGTTTATGTGTTTGCGTGTTTGCGTGTTTGTGTGTTTGTGTGTTTCACTGGGCTGCAAAACGATGTTCAATGTCGAGGGGGCAGCCAAGCAATCCCGTTTCCAGTTGCCGTCCCTCCGTCGGTATTGCGCAATGGGACTAGGGGCTAAACCCTTAAGCCGTCCGCATCCTAAACTGCCCCCAATGTCGCACGACCCCTGAACAGGCAATGGTTGAACTTGAGTCTGGATTGATTGCATTAAAATGAGAGCCTCCCGAAGACCGTACCGACTACAGTATCAAGACTGGCATGGCGACATAGTTCCAAGCCCAAACCCACGCGAACATAAGCCCCTCAAGCCTACAACAATTGTGAAACCCGAAACCATGATATTTAGAACATGATTCTGTCGTCTATTCTCCTACAGTCATGTAGGTACTCTAAGAGAACGATACAGCAGAACATGTCATGGGATCCCGACAGTCTCACACTGCCGGACCGTCCGAAGACCATCCTCACCTAAGGTCGTTCTGGGCTCATCTTCTAACTTAGGGGTCAACAAGGTTCCAGGGCTTCCGGGGGGTCGGGACTTCGGCTCTAACGGTTTAGGAATTGAGGCTTTGGGGCATGGGGCCTCGGGACGGAGGCTATATCGGCTTCGGCGTGACAAGCTTTCGGTTTTGAAGGCCTGGAACCTACGACTAGTCTAGGTGCGCACCGCGGCTTCAGGGTCAAGGTGGTCTCCATCTATCTACCTATCTACCTACCTTCCTATCTATCTAACCACCGACCCATGTACGTAGTCAAAAAAACGGGAGAAGTTAGGCCTGCATGATAGCAAGGGTGTCCACTGATGGTCAACTATGGCCATCTTCGCAATGGAAGGTCTGAGGCCTATTCAGGAGTTCGAAGCTTTACGTGACATTGGGCTTGAGGATCCTATAAGGTTTGTCTTGCGGGCCAACAAAAACCACGGCGACTGTGTCCACACAGCACAGGGTTCGGAGAACGATGTGCATAACAAGTAGAATCTGTTCAGAAGCACTCAATCCTGAAGCCTAATACTATAAAAAAACAAAACCTAGAACACCTTAATAACTATAGTAGGCCCTCAATAGGGTTCATTTATGGGTTCCTGCAAGGGTTTTGTGGGGGTGGTATCGGGTTTTCGTACAGGGGCTTTACTAATTAGAATGGTTTTTGGAGTATAGTATAAATAGTATACTCATAACGAGGAATCCGAAGAAAAAGTATTGGTAGTCATTCAAGCTTCTATAATATCAATGCTTGGTTTAAGGGTGAGGCATCAGGACGCAGGACTTAGGGTTAGGGTTTAACGCTCAAGGCTGAAGGTCGAGGTTTGAGGATCAGGACTTAGGGTTTAGGGTTTAAGGTTTAGGGATCCGGACTGAGGGCTCAGGGGAACCCAGCTACTTCTCTAGCGGGCCACTGCTCCTTCCGCCCTATGACGTTCATATTCCTAGCCTTATAGTCTTGTAGTACCCTGGGCAACTAGGCTCGTAGGGCTTAGATATATATATATATATTTATTTATTTATTTGTTTAGGGGGGGGGCTTACAGATTAGAATAGTGTATATTATGACGTACTCACTTATGGCTAATGACAAGGAACCCTAAGGATAGTATTCCTAACACTAGTTATGCAGGCGATACTTTTTGGTTCCATGACATACCAGTGAGGAGTAAACACCATGCAGGAGATACAGAGAGTCAGGGACCCAAATTACTATCTAAATCCTAAACCCTAATCCCTAAACCCCCAATCCCTAATCCCTAAACCCTCAACCCTAAACATGAATTGGTTCCATGCCAAAGTTGCTATGTGCCTTCACCCTACTGACGCATTCGCTTGGTCCCTTGCAGGGTGTGCCACCAGGCTTTGCCTCCTGGAAGGTCCACAACGGCAGTAACAATAAGGCATAACAACACTAGGACCAATAAAATAATAGAGATGACAATAAGAAAAATAGTAAAACTACCAATAAGAATCATAGTAATAGTCGTAATAATGATAATAACAACACTAATCATCAACTAACCATAACCAAAAAAGGGGCTCTGGGCCCTACGGCCTGGCATTCTCGGGAAATCTCGGGCACCTTCTCTGGGATTTAGGGGTTTAGGGGTTTAGGGCTTAGGGGTTTAGTGGTTTAGGGTTTAGGGGCTGTAGCTTGTCTTTCGAGCTTGTGAGATCAGAGCAGTGTTGGGAGATTTACGGAAGAATTTCTGCAAACTAGGCCTGACCGCGAGAAACGGGCCGATGCGTGGAAGAAAGAAAGAGAAGGCAGTATCACTAGCCGAAATCCCCCTTAAAACAGGGTTTAGGGTTTAGGGGTTAACCCTCAACCCTAAACACCTGAACCCCTAAACCATAAACCCCTAAACCCCGAAGCCCCAACTGAGATGGGGCCGACTCGAGGGTGGAGGGCGACATTCGTGACATTGTTCCCTTCCTAAAAACTGCACGAAAGCTTTTCGCATCTCAAAGTACACAAATCTCCGAGTCGGCTCACCAAGATCAAAATCCAACTGTCTTTGAGACACCATACCCTCACACCTTTCCCTGAATCAGCAGAAGGCCTCAAAGAAGCCCAAGATTTACTGGGCATGCTGTACTTGTGCTGCAAACAGATTTTAAGACTTGCTTACAATCTAACTCTGCGAGTCAAAGGTTTGGGGCTCTAGCAGACTCTAGCAAATCGAAATCAACGCTTCAAGTGATGAAGGACGAATACCTACATTAGCTTGAAGACAGGCTACCGTGATTCGTTGGCATTGCATCAGTACGGCCCAGTGGGGACCTAAAAACAAACTGAAGTAGCACCGGCATGTTTGAGGCACTGCCAGCCTGGAGGACCCGTCGGTTGCGGTACTGCATATTGGATTCCTGAGCATGGTACAGCTCGACGCTGAAACATGCCCACCCTGAATCCACTGCCGCTTGCAATCCTGAAGATCCCTCGAATGAGGGCGACATATGGTGCATCAAGTCGAGAGAAAACAGATTGCAGGATGAGTGAATCTAGGTATAGTATAGTATACCCCAAAACCCTATTCTACAACCATTACCATGAAGATCATGGCAGGCACTATCCTCACACATATACACAATCCTTGTAGTACTGTGTTCAGTCGCGGTCGTTGTGGTAGCAGTTGCCGTCATCCTCGTAGCATTAGTGGTGTTCATAGTGGCAGTGGTAGCGCTAGTGATAGCCGTGGTGGAAAGGTAGTGGTCGTGGTAGGAAGAAGTAGTTGTAGCAGTGGTAGTATTATTATTATTAGGATGACTTAAGCAGCAACAGTAACTTAGCGTGGGATATCATACAAGATTTCAGGCGCTGAGTTGGAAAAAATATCATGTTACCCTATGCTTCCAAGGACCTTATAGTCAGGGCCCTGGACCCCTTAAGGACCCAATAATAGCAAAGGGTTAGCTTTGGGTGCTTTACCCTAAACCCTAAACCCTAAACCCTAAACCCTAGACCCCTAAACCCCTAAACCCTAAACCCCTAAACTCTAAACCCCTAAACCCTAAACCCATAGATGCTGCAAGGCGGCCGAGCAGGCGCCCCAGTCGTGCCAATCTCCCAGCACGCAATCGGTGCCTGCATCTTGGCACCATATATACCCATAGGCCCCTAACTATAGTTCCTTTCTATGGTTTATAATTGAATCCCAAAAAGAAACTACTTAGGGGACTATGGGTAAATCCCTAAACCTAGACCCTAAGCCCTCAACCCTAAGCCCTGAACCCTGAACCGTTGACGAAGCAGCTACGAGCTTAAGGATTCAGCCGAGGTAGTGCAGAGGTTTTGGTCGGTGTCAACTGGCCGAATCTGGATCGTCATCAAAGACTTAGGGGCTGAGTACCCTAGCCCAAAAAGGGTTAACCTTTCAATTATGGTAGGATTACATAAACCAGCCCAAAAAGGTTAAAGGTTACCTACTCAGCTACTAAGAAGAATAAATCCATCAGCATGAAGCCACATCTTCATCGACATGGGAAACAGAAGTTCATGGGCCGGGAATGACCATCGTTACTTGCATGATCGCCATCCGCAGCGATCGGCAACTTTCGAGCTTCTTTGCCTGTGGGGGGTACATTTTATTCATATCCGAGTCTACAGTAGTAGAATCTCATTTAATTCCTCAGGCCCCTATATAGCTAGGTTTCAGTAGAACAGGGTACATTTTAACCACATTCGAGTCTACAGTAGTAGAATCTCATTAATTCCTCATGCCCCTATGTAGCTAGGTTTCAAAAGGGAAAGGTTGCATGCAATGGACTTCCGAGACGAGCACCGCTGCATGGTACCGAACCCTATGTCCCAAGCCCCTAATCACCCCAAACCCGACGCCCTCCTCTCCTCAAAACCGTAATTCCGCAACCCTGCATCTCCAACCGTACCTATAGTCAATAGTCTCCATTGTAGTTCCTTTTGCCGTGTTACCTTGCAGGATGCTAAATGTAAAATTGGTTAAACCAAAAAAAGGAACTACAATGGAGACTGTAGGTAAACTCTTAAACAATAAACCTCGCGCCTTCTCCTCCTTCGGCACTCTCGCAGACGTCTTCGTTGCAGGGCTCCAGCCTCACAGAACTGTCTACATGAATCTCACCTTTTGCGGAACCTCTTCTGTGTACTAGTGACTAGTAGCATGGTACTCACACGAAACTCAATAATATGCAGCAAAGGCCAAATTGTTACCAGCAGAACTCACAAAGCATAGTAAGAATCAATGGTAAAACAAACTTCCATCACCAGCTACTCATCCTAAGGCTAGCAAGTCCAAGCTACCCATAAACTCCCTAACCCTAAACCCTAAGCCCTAAACTCAAAGCTCTAAACCCTAAGCCCTAAACCCTATAAGCCCTAAACCCAAAGCCCCCAAAAGCGAATCTAGAACCTGCAACGGCCCAGGCCGAGAGCCGAACACTTCCAAGGCACCACAAAAGGGATAGCCGCCATGTTTTGCTTCCGCCTTGCAGGGCTCTTTTTGGGGTTCAGGGTTTAGGGTTTAGGGATCTTTTGCTTCCACCTCGCAGGGCTCTTTTTGGGGTTTAGGGTTTAGGGATCTTTTGCTTCCACCTTGCAGGGCTCTTTTTGGGGTTTGGGGTTTAGGGATGTTTTGCTTCCACCTTGCAGGGCTCTTTTTGGGGTTTGGGGTTTAGGGATGTTTTGCTTCCACCTTGCAGGGCTCTTTTTGGGGTTTAGGGTTTAGGGATGTTTTGCTTCCGCCTTGCAGGGTTTTTTGGTGTTTTTGAACCCTAAACATGTTGGGAAAAATCTTTGCTCCCCCCACTAGACATATTGGGAAACATATTTTCACCCAATTTTTTTTTGGGAGGAAACATATTTTTCCTCAATATGTTTAGTGTAGGATGCAGGGTCTAGATAGGAAGGATCCCGTCCAGGGGCCGGAGAGTTGAAAGTTAGGTTTAAGTTGGGTCTGACAGACCCCTCCAATGAATCAGAGCCATTCTGGCCTCACATCTTCAGAGATCGATACCCGATTCTCGCATTTCAAACTTGTTCAACAAGAAGGCTGCAACAGTCACTTCTCCAAGGCTCTGTATGTCTTCTTCGCTTCCCGTGGAGAAGCACAAAGACTCAGGATAAAGATGTCGGACCCAACTTTGCAGTTGTTGCAGTGGGACTCGTTATTTAAGGTATGGATGACCCCTAAACCCTAAACCCTCGCAATGGCGGCTATGGTCAGTCGGACAATCGCTCCCGACGCTTCGGATGCTTTTCATGTTGCTGATGTTGCTGAGGAAGAAGTTTCTGATGATGCTGATGACGTTTTAGGTTAATGATTGTGTTGATGACGACGATGACAATGGTCAGAACGTTGATGATGATGATGTCTGACTAGGCTATATCACTCTGCAATCACACTCGACTCTGTCATGCCCCCACTTTACAAAATGACCCCAAACCCTAAACCCTCAAAGCATCATCTGTGCAGTAAGATCCTAAACCCTCCACACCCTACACCCTACCCACAGGCCCCTAAGTAGTTCCTTTTTGCGATTACCTTATGGAATTCAGAATAAAAACCATAAAAAGAACTACTTGGGGGCCTATGGGTAAAGCTGCCACCTCAATGGATCTCGTCCGCGTCTTCAGACCGCCACCACAGCGGCGGGTGCAATCGGACCTGTGGACTCCGGGTTTAGGGTTTAGGGGTTGAGGGTTTGGGGTTTAGGGTTTAGGGCCAGCTCCTTTTTTTTGGTGGGCTGAGGTTGAAGGGCTTTAGAGGGCTTCATAGTGGTTTCAAGTTGTTCGGGGTTTGGGCCAAGGGGAGGTTATCTCTGATTCACGAGATTACAGTACTGGACTCGGAAGTTGCAGAGTTGCAGGCAAGGAAGCAGAAACGATTCATTGCCAGCTACTATTTATGGTTAGTAAACAGGAGACTGACAAAGGGAACCGCAATGCAACGTGACATACACAACCAGCATGGCAGCGGAGAATCAGCATGATACTTGCTTCTCGCCACTGCTACTCAAACTCTCTCGTGCTATCCACAAAAGTTCGCAGGGTCGAGGCGATAGCAGTCGACTGTTGAGCATGTTATGTATACATGAGCAGTGGGCGATGAGCAGTATCTGCTGCCGCCATCGCATCACAGCAATGGCAGTGGACAGTGGTGAGTTCATCTTCGTTTTCGTCGCCGTCACCGTCATTGAGCACCATTGTCGTCATTATCGCCGTCACCATGTTGATAGCCGGATCACGAGACACCCGCATTATCAACTCAAGCTCGAGAGGGCGGCCACGCGGTCCACGGACCAGCTGCACCGTCCTGCCCCCCAAATGAGGAGGTTCGGGGGTGGCTTCGTGGTTTTATGTTTAGGGCATAGATTCCCGGTGTTGGGGGCTTCTCGAAGAGAGGCCTCCTCAACCCGATACCCTACAATGAGGGCATGGGGCAGTTTGGGCCTAGGATTTCAGAGCTCGGAGGTAACTGGAGAGTGTCGCAGTCCGACGAGTTATGCGGACGACAACACTTTTCTACCTGGCAACCAGCAAAAAACTGCGAGAAGAATTCTGCAACACTCAAGAAGCATTAAGACTCGAGAGCCCTCGTGTTGAAGATGGAGATGAGATGCCATTCACACCAGAGAAGCGAGATGATTGCAGACTCAAGGGAGCCCTGAGCTTGCGCAGCAGCCGTCAAAATCGAGTTTCGAGCCTCGATATTCGACAAACTTGTTTCCCAAAGGATCCAAAGTGCCTATATCGTAGAATGTAGGGTCTCTATATTAGGGATCCTTATTATGAGTTGGGAAAGTAACCCACCATAAGAGCACCTGGGACGCTTGGCGATTCTGGAGGAGAGATGCGGCAGGATCAAGGTTCCTTGCCTCCCAAAACCGATAAGCCTTTCGCGTCCTAAAACACCGGACGGCCTGATGTCCAGTGGCGTTTTAGGATGTTTTAGGGTTTAGGGTTTAGGGTTTCGGCCCAAGATGCCCGATATATGTTTTGCCTACCTCTGCTGTCCGCCAAGTCTGCCAGTCCCTTGCAGCTCAGAGTACGTCTAAATATACGCATCATATACATGATGCTGTAAACAAGAACTTCGCCTCTTACTCTTTTAAAAAGAGGTCAAGAGCAACGGGAGCGATAACCGGGAACGATAGTTTCAGGAACCGCCTACAGTGAGAATGGCAATGATGATCGTAGCAGAAGTACTATTTGACAACAGCCGCAAGCCTTCCACTAGTGATGTAGTCACGCGAACCTGCAGGAGGTAGCTGCCAGTGGTCACGCTATCGCACGGCCTCAATACTCGCTGCGGCTTTAGGTCAGAGTTGGCCCTAAACCCTAAACCCTACATAAACCCGGTAATCGAAGGCCATGTGCCTTGACAAGCTATGCAAGGCTTCCAGCTCGATCAAGACAGTACGTTCCCTTGTGATTCAATGGGTCTTAGCAACGTTTTTGTGATTCTTCAATGTGTGCTCGCAACCACTGGCGAATCGTAATGATGTTGCTGCTAGTTACTATTGTAGCTTCATTGTTCGTACTACTGCTCCACAAGTGCGTCTGTACATTATGGATGAGAATGTTTGCCTGTGCGGGAAAGTGGGAAACCTTCTGGGAAGGCTAAAGACCCAAGACTCCCTCAAGTTGCTGTGCCATGATGCAGTGGGCCACCAGAAGCAAGGTCTGTCCGCAACTAGAAGACCAGCCGGACACGTGCATGCACATGCCTTGCCAAAGTTCAAAAATAGCCTCCGACAAATCACGAGAGAAACTTCAAGCCAACGGCGAGAATAACAGCTGTTCGTGTATGTGCCGGAAAATTTCACAAAATGTCACAAACAAACTTGATGTCATCATTATGGTCGCAAGAGCGGTCACCATCATTGTCGTCGCTCATTAATTATAATTACCATCACCGTCATTATCATCATCATCATCATCATCATCGCATCATCGCCGCCATTATCTTTGCCCTCATCGTCATCACCGTCATCGTCATCATTGTCATCATCGCCAGAAATTCTATCAACGTCGTCACCATGTTGCTGCAGAGCATCCTGACCCAAATATTCATTGGGTTATAACCAGTGGGGGCGAACATGCCTTACTTAATTAGTTCGTGCAGTCGATCACCGATGCTCCTGAGTTCCTTCAATCAAACACCTCGGCACGAAACGCTGAGGCTTTGACTGCGTTTCCTTGATGGGCCCGCAGCATGCCATTCCACCTGAGCGTTGAACTTTAAATGGTTTCGGATCAAGCCTGCAAGTCCTAATGTAGGGGCTTTAATAATTAGAATAGGATGTTGGGGTTCCTTATTATATTTATAGTATAATGGGCCCCAAAACCCTATTCGAATTATTAAGGCCTCTATATTAAAGGGTTTCCTTGGCGCATGGCACAGAGTGATGCGCAGGCAATAGCACTAGAAAGCAACTGGTGCAGCAGAACAACCCCAAAGGATCCAAGGTATCCCATAAACTAGAATGTAGCGTCTCTATGTTCGGAATCCCGATTATGAGTTGGGAAAGTACCGCCCATACCAGTACCTAGGACCCTTTTGGAGAACCAACCCTCATATCTAGCTCATCACGCCAGGGGCCTGAAGGAAGCAGAACCACGCAAGCCCCAAACCCCAAACCCCCAACTCCAATCTTTCCGTTCTACAAAGCCGTAGTGTTCCTTCAGGCCTAAACACTGAACCCTAAACCCTGAAAACCCCCCTATGACAGCCTGAACCTGAGGGCTCTGGGCAAGATCCCTAAACCCCTAAACCCTAAACCCCCAACCCTAAATACTAAACCCTAACAGCTGGGCGTCCGGCCGTTCGAGGCAGGCTGCTCAACCACTCGGAAGCGAACTTTCTGCTCGTTGATGCATCTGGGTTTTGGGAGTTTAAGGCTAACCCTACGCTTCCAAGCAATAAGGTCCCTGGAAGCAAAGGGTAAGGTTTTGGGGTATAGGACTTGAGGTTTTGGTTTTGGGTTTTAAAGTGTGGTGGACTCGTCCTGCCTGGTTTTGGCGTTTTGTGGCTTTTGGGTCTGATGTCGTAGGGTTTGGGAGACCACGGGGTTTGTACTTTGGACGGCTTTAGGGGACACGAAGGGCTTGGGAGCACAGCGCTCGTGCTCGGGCCCAATGAAACGTAAACTCTAAGCCCTAAACCCTAAACCCTATCGCCCGTCCATGGCGCAGCCCTAAACCCTGGAGTTGACGGTAGGTAGCTGCGTAAGGGTGACATAGACATATGGGTTTAGGGTTTAGGGTTTAGGGGATATAGATACGACAGCCATGTATGCATCGAAAGCGCCTAAAAAAAGGAACCAAGACCACCGGCCGAAGAGGGAGGATATGTGCCAAGCCCCGTCTCTACACCCAAAACCTAAACCATAGGTGCAGGGCCGATTGCAAGACATAATTCACTTCGAGGTTAAGGGCGACATCGCTGGCTAAACAGTGAAGGGCTCACAGAGTTTCGAGGTTTAGAGTCTCAAGACCACACCGGTCCAACATCGGTCAGGTGAATACTACAGTGTCAGAGCACCACTGAATTCCTAAACTATGCCTAAACCCCACAGAATGCATAGACACCCGAATGGCACGTAACCGCGGACCAATGGCATGGACTGCCAGTTGTGCCAGTCTGAGAACTTGCAGTCCTTCCGGGGCCGACATGCTTCTGTTTAGGGGTGTAGGGTTTAGGGGTTTAGGGTTCAGTGAGCTTCGATTCTAAACCGTACCTGAACCCTAAACCCCACTCCCTAAACCCTATCAACCTTAGACCCCAAACCCTATTTCCTAAACCCCAAGGAGAGATCGAGAGGATGCTACTGGAGAAGCCGATCTCCAGTCGTTTGAGTTTCGGCTTGTGTTTTTTTTCGGGTTTTGGGTTACTATAGGAGCCGAAATAATTACAAAGACTGTTTCCGGAGGGATTCGTTATTATAGTTATAGTGGAATAGACACCGAAACCCTATCCTAATTATTAAGGCCCCCTTTTGTCGGGGTTTCGGGGTCTAGCGGGAAAAATTGGGGTTTAGGGTTTAGGGGACTAGGGCTCAGGACTTAGGGATTTGCGGGCTTTGGGTTTTGCGGGGCTTGTTGCATCTAGGGCTTGAGTAATGGCTAGGCCTTAGCGAGGTGGGTTGTTTGCGGCATTTACTGGGTTGTTCTTGGAGGCCCTCTTTAAAAAACTGGTATCCTTAAACTAGATACTATATATATATATATATTTATTTATTTATATTTATTTATTTATGTAGTATATTGTACTACATATACCAAACCCAAAACTCATCTTCAAGAGCGGGCCAGCTCCGGAGATTTCAATGATTTAGGGTTTACCTGGACCCTTAAGAACCTCCCCGTTTTTAGGGTTCCCTACTATGGTTTCCTTATATAAGTCATTAAAATGGTAGGCTCTTTGGGGTTTAGGGTATTTGTGTGTTTCAAAACCTACTTTTGCCTTCAGCGCCTAAGCGACCCGAGCGCCAGGAAATGGAGGAAAAACCGAGCGAGGGCTGAGGGAAAAGGAACAAATCCTAAACCCGACACTGACACTGACTGATACCCAACTTGGAGCTCTTAGGATTTGGGGTTTAGGGGTTTAGGGTTTTTTTGACACCTCTTTTCCGTCCGCACTGTTAGCTTGGTTGGAAGGCCTTACAGGCTGAGGCTTTGGTCCGGGGCTTCGAGCTGAGGGATTCACCACCGGTTTAGGGGTATAGGGTTTAGGGTTTTAGGGTTTAGGGGTTTAGGGGTTTAGGGGTTCAGGGTCGAAAGAAGCGGCCCGAATAGAAACACCATACAACAGAGTTCCTTACTACAGGAGCCCCTGTATCAGGTTCGCCTAGTTTCAAAGAGCTCCGAAATGTCAAGCGTCTCGTCCCGGTCCTGTGGGTCTTGGCAGTCAGCTTTGACCTCGCCCCGCGCTGCGTTGGGGGATATGGGCCAAAGGACATGGCTGCTCTTTCTCTATCGCCTACTGCCCATGACAGTTCCCATGCACGGTGACCCGGCGCAGTAGATGATTCTGCAATTCTTCAACCCACATCCTTCTAAACCGTCATATAACTTGGACACCCCCCCACAAACAAAAAGAAAATAAATAGATAACGTATCCCACGGCAAGTCACGCAATGCTTCGTCTCGACGGTGGCTCCCTCACAAGGCTTGCCTCGAGGAGTTGTTGTACACAATACAATTTGTGGAGGGCTTGAGAATTGCTGCCGGGACCGTTCCAGAGGTCGCGCTGCAAGGATGCAAACCCTAAACCCCTAAAACACTGAACCCTAAACCGCGAAGCTACAAGCCTTAGCGACTTGAGGGATGCATGCAATTCGACGGCAATCAAGACTCTGAGAGCCCAGAAAGCCCTCAAGCTTCGTAACTCAAACTTCATCCGCCCAAGCATGTAGAACGTGGGGTTTAGGGTTGAGGGTTTAGGGGACTGACTGCACGTAGACTGCGAACAGCTTCAGTCCACCTTCTTGTCAGAAGACATAGATACATGAGGATGCACACAAAAAAGCCTAAAGAGTCTAAGTCAAACCTATGGCAGCAGTGAACCCCCTGTGGCTTGACTGCTTGCACCAGCATGATGATCAAACTTACAGCCGTGACCGACAGTCTTGCTTGCGGCTGTAACTCATAGCTATCATCATTACAGATCTTAGGGTTAAGGGTTGAGGGACCATGGGCAGTGTGCTAGCTCTTCGGGGCTGGACATGTCATTAGCCAAGGAATTTCCGGACCGACTTGCCCCTGTAAGAAAAAAACGACTCGGAAAAAGAGAATTAGAGTCATTAGAGCTTCCAGATGTGGGCAGCTGTTAGTATCAGCCGACCGTATTCAGGACTGGGGTTGGGTGCTCTAGTGTTCAGCACAACTATAACTTGTCCGGTTCCGGGCTTGATGTAAGGGGTTCAAACCTACACCAACATTGCACATCAGCTAATGTGCGGCTTGCATGGTCCTTGGTAAAGCGGTGTAATGCTGGGAGATCCTAAGTTAGGCAGTGATCTGAACTGAGGCAGCCGCCACCACAGCCATTCATTGTACGAATGGTCTGAGCGCCGCGGAGGAGTGAAGCTTAAGGGTTTACATTTCTTGACTTCTCTTGGCTTGCACGCCCTAGAATTGCAGGATCTATGGTTTAGACGACTGTGCGATGCAGACTTATGCAAGACTGATGCGAAGTCGTGTCACCCATTGTCACCCCCTGCTGGCCAGACACGGATGTTTTGTGCTGAGGGACATCAGTCCAGACCAAAATGACATGTGGGCGTTTTGGAAATGAGACACGCCAGTGGGACTCGAGCACAAGGACTCCACCCCCCAGACTTCAAACCCCTGATTGCAAGAAGGAAAGCTTCGCCGACTAGAGTCGGTAGTCCAAAACTGTCCAAGACAGCCCCAGCTCCAATGTTGAAGCCAATGTTCAGGGCCCCAAGAAAACAGATACAGCGCAAGGATCAAGCCAACAGGCTCTTGTGGACTGCTCCTGAGTGGGAGCCTCATGGGCCTCATACCCCCCAAGATGTTTTTGGATCATAAACTTAGCGGGCTTACCTTCCATGACCCTGAAACTGCTTCAGGTTTCCAAGGCGTCAAGTTCGCAAGCAATGCAAAACTCCTGAGGGACCGGACGCGATGGCGTTCACAAAGCTGGGTGCAAGAAGGTTCGCCCCACACTGAGCAAGGGCTTGGGGTTGCTTTTCTATGAGGGAAGGGCCTGCAATCAGGTGGAGGATGGTGGAATGTTGCTGATCTTGGGTCCACCTGACCTCCAGGGCGGCATCCCCAAAAAAGCCACAGATATCAAGAGAATTCCTTTCAAACCAACAAAATCATTGTCCTTCAAAAACCCTGCAGCCACAGAGGCAGTCGCAGTCCGAAAAGTAATCGTATAAAGGACATTGAGATCTATGACCCCCGGGCTCCAGCTACTCAAATCATGGGCCACTGGGTTACATTTTTTAGGGTTCAGGGTTTAGGGTTTAGGGTTCAGGGTTCAGGGATTAGGGTTCAGGGTTCAGGGTTTAGGGTTATGGATCGTAACCTACGACTTAAATAGGCACCTGTAGCCCTAAACAGGGTGAAGTTGAGGACGCCCTGACTGGCAATGCAACAGCTCAAGTATATACGACAGTGCATCATGATATACCAATCGAGCAATGCCTGTTTGGGTGTATTGCTGCGCGCCGAGAGCCTGACCCATAAGCCAAGACCCTGAATCCTACTGGTACTGTACCTGAAACCCTAACGGTTTAGGGTTTAGGGTTCCAAAGTCCAAAGCCCTACATCCTACATCCTTACACCTAGCCCACTCTAAACACGAACCCTACATCCCATAACCTACATGCTGAATCCTCCTAAGCTAAGAGCCCCCCAAGCCTGAAATCCCAGACCGTGCAAATTCATGGCAACCCTTCTGACAACCCTAACCCAAAGGGTCCTGAGTACTCTTTATGGGGGATACTGTCCCCTAACATAGAACCCTACATTCTATGATTTAGGTACATTGGATCCTTCCCTTAAACCCTCAACCCCTGAACCATTATAACTATACTAGCGAGCCACCATGAAAACCCCAAACCCCAAGCCCCAAAGCCCTAAGCCCTAAACCCGAAACCCCAAACCCTAAACCCTAAAACCCTAAACCCCTACAGTCCTTCACTCACCAAAAGCCTAAACCCCAAACCCCAAGCCCTAAACCGAGAACCCCGCTGCTCCAGGCATTGAACTCGCAATCTTCCGGAACGCAGCCGCTCTGAGCGTCTGCAAGCCTTGCTATAAGGGCCTTAATAATTAGGATAGGGTTTTGGGGTGTATCATACTGTGGTTCTTTCTGCACAATAAACAGCCCAAAAATCAGATTGGTTTAATTATTTAGGCGTCTATATCCTTTGAGTTTGGGGGATTCAGCCAGGGCCTAAGAAGGATTAAAAAGTATCCCTAAACCCTAAACCCTAAACCCCCAAACCCTAAGCCCTAAACTCTAAACCCCTATAGAAGGGTTCTATATGCGCTTTATACGGGGCTTCAGGGGCTGGGGTTTCTTTCAGGATTCAGAGGTTTAGGGCTTAGGGTTCAGGGTTTGGGGCTTCATTTCGGGGTGATTGGGCTTGCGATTGAGTGTTTCGAGCTCTCCTGACTCAGCACCTACCCCGATATGAGTCGAGGAAATCTGAAGGAACCTGCAAGAAACAAAACAGGCAGAGAACAGAGGGTTTTGTGGGGCTCGGGTTTGGGATTTGGGTTTGGGGGTTGCCTGGAGTAGCCCAAAGATCGAAATCGACAGAAGCTGGCAACGTTCCGAACTACTCAGCGAACTACCCGGACGCGGCATCCCTCTAAGGGTTCCGTCCAAATTTCCTCAATAAAGCAGCACTGCGGCGGCTTCTTTCAGGATTTTCAAGAACTTACGACCCCAGAACCCAAGCCCTCTGTGCTTCCCACGAGCAGGGCGTGTAATCGCAAAGCACGGCCTGCGCAGCAACCGACATGAGTCTTACTTCAAGCTGCTCACAGATGCTAGGGTCGAGGGTAGAGAACATCGTAGAAAACGTAAGAAGCGATGGTGTCATTCATGACGGCGCGATCAATAATCGTCGTGACTATGAATCCTCACCACTAATTTCCTGCAATTACTTGTAGAACGCAAGCACCATTACTTAGGGGCCTTGAAAATGAGACGAGGGCTTTGGTTTGGGGCATATCCGCTAACTATAACGGATTATTATGGTTTTCTATTCCGAGACCATATACTAGGTCAGTGTATCTTGTCGCTATTCTGCGCCATGACGGCTCTGCCAACACACTCCTGCCACCCTCCGAAAGTCACGGCTGTGGAGTTGCTCTCGCAGTCCCAGAACCCCAAGCACCAAATTCCAGAGCCACCAAATCTAATCCCTAAACCCTAAATTAAACCCTAAACTCCCACAAAATCTCATCCCTAAACCCTAAATTAAACCCTAAACTCTACAGATTGAGGGCCTAGGCAAAGCGTTAAAGCCCGAAAGCCCAGGAAACTGCTCACCTTCAGCTGCACACCAGAACACGGCGCATACTCTGTGGTCTTGAGCAGGTACTCGCCCCACAGAGGCCGACGATCCTCAAAAGGTCACTGGTTTAGGGTTATATTATAGGGTTTAGGTTTCGTTTTGTTCACGGCCTAAACCCTAAACCCTGGGAAGTGCTTGCAATTTTGCAACCCCGACGAGCTTCAAACAAAAGGCGCCCCGGGGTTTAGGGTTTAGGGCTTAGGGGGTCTAGGGGCTTAGGGGTTTAGGGTTTAGGGTATCGTCCCTAAATAGTTGCATTAATGAAGTTAAGTAGAAGGATACCCAAAGAGGAACCAAGGTAGACCCCACATAGTAGGATCCAGATCCCTTGTACTACAAGGGCATCCTACTTCTTAATCTAAGGATCACTTGCACAGAGGATCCCTTGAACCCTAAACCCTGAACTGCATGAACTAAAGCTTTACACCTTACTTCCAACAAGCCCAAACCTGGCACACCCCGAACGTCCTTTGCTGAGGTCGGAACGACTTTGAGCAGTGATCTTTGCCGAAGCTTTGAGGCATGCCCACATTGGGCGCTGCACTCGCCTGGGCGCAAGAGATTGCATAAGGTTTGGGGCTTTCAAGGTTTGAATCGTTTAGGGCTTCGGTTTGGGCTGATCTGTCCCCTGACTGTGGACAGAGACTCGGATATCCTATATCCCTGATCCCTAAACCCAAATTCTATAGCCTCAACGCTGCTCCCTAAACAATGATGCCTTTGTTTGCACTTGAGCTGCTGCTCCGAAGGCTATTTCTTGAGCCCTAGTTTTGGCTCGACAAGCTTTTTTCAGACATGTGTCTACACACAAGCGAACTGCGAAGTGACGGCTTTGGGTTTAGGAACAGCCTATCATGTCAAGTCGGCTGTCGCTGTATAAGTGCATGGCTTTCCCATAAACATGATTGGCTGTGGGCAACACCCCCCCCCCCCCCCCCCCC
>CAJNJA010044042.1:16255-26654 GCA_905231915.1 Symbiodinium necroappetens | reverse complement strand
GGTGCAGGCTGGAAGAAGCCATGGCCAAAAGAGCGAGAAAGCCATGGCACGGCATGTTCCTTGTGGAGGGCAAGAGGGATGGCCTTTGGGGGGAACGTTTGGGACTTATAGTTTAGGGCTTGGGGAAAGCTTTCGGTGGGGTGGACCTCTCGGGGGGTGTCTCATGCGCCGGATGTACGGGAAATTTTACGGTAGCTCGGGCATGGTTTGAAGGCTTGTGTGCAAAGGAGCTTAGCGGGTTGGGTAGTTCAGGTTGAGGGCATCGTCCCAGTTTAGATTTCGCAACTAGTTGTTCAGGGTTTAGGATTCCAACATAATTGTTTCGATAGGTGGTTGCGTGTTGTTCACCACCGTGCAAGCGTTTGATTGCTGATGCAACTTGGTGGGGGTCGCTTATTCTTACAATGGGGGGGGGGGGTGCCCTGAGTTGGTATCCCTCTGATAAGAAGCCTAGAGCTTAGGGTTGAGGAAGTTGAGGGTTAAGATAAAGGTGACACAGCCAGTTCTGATCCTAACCGGGGTGAAAGAGGCAATGGCAGGGTGTAAAGACCAGGAAGGACAGGACGGTCAATGCAAAGGCAAGCAGTCCGCCTCTGTGCAAAGCACTTGGCGGGGTGGGCAAAGCGCTCGGGTTTTTGGGGCTTCAGACAAAGAACATATATATATATATATGTATATATATATACACACATGTATACACATACACATATACACATTACATTCGATATTGTATATCATATGTTATATATTCAATAATAAAGTATTGTATTATGTTAGAGGATCCTTCAACTGAAAAGCCGCAGCTTCACTCTTTGACTAGCTCAGAGGATTATTTGCGGGCTTCGGCCTTGTTGGTACTGAGATGACTACAGCTATTCAGACGGTGTCGTCTACTGCTGCTGTTGCTGCTGTGCCTTCTCCTCCTTGTGCCCATCCTGTTGCAAGCAACTTAAGCATAACAGTGATTGCGCGATGCATCTCGCAGACGTCGTCAGGCAGAGGAAACAATGGCTGGAATTCGGCCATGGAAGGTGCGACAGCATCATCTCAATCCAGATATCGTTTCACTCAGATATGATACTGGTGTGATGTGATGCGGTATGTTTCGGTACTGTGTACTAGGCTGGTAAGTTGTCTTAGGGCATGCCATGCTGGATATGGTAGGGCATGTGCAGACATGTTGTCTGCCTGTCTGTCTGTCTGTCTGTCTGTTCGGCCTGTCTGTGTGGATGTATGCATGTAAGCATGTACGCGTGGCTGGATGGATGCATGCATGCATGCAAGTATGTACAGGCACATATGCATGTACACTGATCCCCTGCATCCACACACATGCACGACAGGCAGAGAGACAGACACATAACGTGACACGGCATATCACATCCCAACACTACATGACATGACACGACATGGCATGTCATAACGTCGCCCAGCCTGGACGTACAACAGATAGCCCAAGCCTCGAGCCCTTTGCCCTGCAGCCTCAGCCCGAATCCGCCTAGCAGCACACAAGCTGGGCAGCCTTATCCTCTCCCTCAACTCCTGACACAGAGCCCGAACCCTACGGCCTTGTAGAGCCCTTAAATCCACTTCCTACGTGCCCCCGGCACCCCAACCTCTACACCCTAGGCCACCCCAAACCCAGCAAACGCTGCCCAAAGTTCCTCAAAAGGAGCCTGGCAACCTTGGACTCTTGGCACAGAGGCCCTGGGAGAATCTCGTTTGGTGTTGCTGTTTCGGGTTGGGGTTTGGGGTGTTGTAAGGTTGCATAAGCAAGGGTTCTGTAAGGCCTCACGATGTTTGCAGATGTTTTGTTAAGACTTCAGGACTGCAGTGTGCTGGGCCCAGGGACCGGGATAAGGAGAACAGTTTAATGATTGTACCAGCAGTAATGGTCCGAACTAGGAGTTTGGAGCCAGCTTTTGGTTCGAAGCATTCTCGCAATGCCTCAGACGAAGCCAAGCACAACGCGCTGATAGCAAGTTGGAAGCTGCTTTGTCATCTTCTCTCTTAGGGTGTAGGGTCTTTAGGCTTTTGGGTTTAGGGTTGAGGGTCACGTCTTCTATAAACTGTAGAATTCATGCACAGCCCCGGAGCGTTTCTGAACCCGCAAAGTTCGTCAGCTCCAAACCAGCCCCAAACACTGTTTAGGGTTTTTGAGGGCTTTAAAGAAACTCGGACCATGCCAAGAACCTTGCACTGCCTACTCTGAAGCCGTTCAAGCCGAAGAGGCGCCCGTAGACCGAGGCATCCGAGCTCTCTATCCCCAATCTCAGGCCCATCACGCTAAACTTCCTTAGTCGTATTGTTGTTTACGCATATTACTCATATGCTTAGTATTATTTGTACTATGTCTAGCTTTCGTTTTATTCGTATTATTCGTACCATTGGTGTTTTTCAGCATTATCACCGTCATTGTTCTTCTGCTTCTTATTTGCGTGGAGGTTGGGGTTCTTCTTGCGCATGCCGGGCTTGCAGCTTTTTGGCTTGGGAGATGAGGCAACCGAGCTGGGTAACTGAAAGAGCACATGCCTAGGTAATTGCGGCGGCAGCATTCCTATCAGCACCTTGCCACAGCACTACCTTGTCCACAGAACAGACTATGGGCTGAGGTTTTGGGTGCTTGGCCGTGCAGATGGGCCAAGCGTTCGGAGTTCCGGAATCAGCCTGTTGGGTCGAGGCCGATGTCTAGGAATCCAGGTAAGCTAGGATAGAACAAGTCCCTCCGTGACCAGCAGCCATGAACGGTCATGGACTTGCCATGCAGCCGGGAACTCAGCTATTGATGTATGTCACGTACCTTTGCCAGTTCGGCTCTTTGGGATTTGACCTCTTTGAGAGTCGGGCCATGGATTTTTGAAGGCTGAAGACCTGAAACCTTCATCCTAAATCCCTATAGGAGTCAGAAGCAGTTGAGTCTCTCTCAGCAACGTAACTACCTACCTACCTACCTACCTGCCTACCTGCCTACCTCCAACCTGCCAACCTACTACCTACCTGCCTCCCCTACTTACTTACCTCCGCTGCCTGCCGACCTGCCGATCCCACCTACCCACCTAGCCAACCAACCAGCCAGCACGGCCAGCCAACCAACCAACCAACCAGCGAGCTAGCTAGCTAGTTCGCTAGCTAGCTAACTAAATGTAAAATGTATACCGATGGGTGGAAACGAAGTGCAAATCGAGATCTGAATGGGCATGCCTGGCCTCTGCACAGCTCTAAACCCAAAGCCCAATACCCAATAAACCCACCACCCCAAAGCCTAAAGCTTTGAAGCTGCAGTTTCAGCAATCGAGGCCCTGTCTACTGCAAAGGACGCCAAGCTCCCTGCACAGGCGCCGGAGAACCTCAAGCGCAAAATCACTGAACCGAAGTCCCGTTTCGGGTTCAGGGTTTAGGGTTATGAGTTTAGGGTGTGGGGTTTAGGTGCTGTTGGGGTTCTTGACCCCAGATTCAGACTCAACCCCAAACCACGAAAAGGGAGAATCAGCCCCGAACCCGAAGCCCTGGCCCGGAGGTATAGAAAGTATAGGGCATGAGGCTCCCCGGCGGGTTGTTGCAAAAGAGGGCCCGGAGGCATTCCCCAAATGATCTGTCAGTCTTCTGAATAGTCCTCTCTATAGGGGTTCAGGAGTATACATCTGGCACTTCGGTTCTCGATAGTTGGGCGGTGGAGCTGGGGAGGTGGTGGCCGGAACCACTACAGCTGCACATTGAGCTACTTGAAGAAGTGGTTTTAGGGTGAGTTCTGCCACACTGTTGCAGGATGCAACTATTGAGGCCAACAGCCCTAGGTACTGAGGATTGCGGCCAGAAGCCACAAGGCTCAAAACCGTTCCGCCGACACACCATTCAGCCATCTGACTCATATGACATACTCGCTCAAACCCCACGACTCCTAAAAATCAAGCTGTCCCCCAAAGCCCCGGATTCCAAACCTTCCGCCCTAAACGGCCCTAAGCCCTTGAAGCCCTACTCCGCCAGACCCCATGGCCAAAACCCCGAATATAGGGGTTGATAGTATCCCCTTACAGCTCCCTTTCCTGTATACTCTCATATAATGTATCCCCCAAGACTCTATTCTAATTATGAAGGTCCCTACTCGGGACCAGGCCTTCGCCGGGATTCCGGGCACCTCCATTGCAGTTGCCAAGTCCCGGGACTGGGCCTCAGAAAGGTTAGAGTTTGGGCTTTCTTGTTTCGGGTTTAGGGTTTAAGGTAAAAATTTAAGTTGCTAGGGGGAAGGAGGCATGAGGGTGGGGTTTCGCGGTCTCAGTTTTTGGGTGTCAGGCTTCATTGAGGGGCACGCCCCGATGCAGGATCCCCCGTGAAAACCTTTCTTCTTAGCTATGCAATCCTAAACCCTACACCCTGAACAACCTAAACACCGAATCCTACTCCCTAAACCCTGAGCCCCCAGCTCTCAACTGCTTGTCAAATTCGTCTCCCCTTTCCAAGCATGGGGGTGCAAGATCTAGGGATCAGGGTTTAGGGTTGGGTTTCAAGATCTGGCGCTTAGGGGTTTGGGTTGGGGCTGAGGATCTAGGGTTGAGGATTGAGGGTTTAGGGTTGAGGGTAGGTTTCTGAAACAAGGGGTCCCGAAGTAGGGGGCCTGATCCCATTAATGAACATCCTAGCCATAAAACGATTATGGCAGAATTTCAGATTCAATGTGGAGTTAAATTCGATGTTACGCCTTTTCTGTGCGGGGTTCAGGTGCCGGGCTGGAGAGATTAGATTCGACTTTAATGACTTTAATGTTTTGTGGTCACTTACGGTGGCGAAGGCACAAAATCGAATTTATTTCCACATTGAATCTTGTCCCGGTATGGAGGGAGATTGCATTTGAAGTCAATCTCCCATGGGTTGGGGGGTGTTAAATTCGGATTTGAAGCCCCTTTCCAATGCAAGGGTTTTGTCCGAACTTAAACCGGGAATGCCGACTGCAGCTTGGATCCAACTAAAAATCTGCAAGTTGTTCTCGCCGCAAGGTTTAGGTTCGAATTAAAATGCTCAGGCTTTGTTCATTGCAGGGTTTAACTTCGAATATAAAGAGACTACGTAGAGAATTTCCAAAGCTCCTAGAGAAGTGCAAAACAAGGAGCAAACAGCTCGAAAGAGACCAGAGAATTTCGAAAGAGACTAGAGAAGTTGAAGAAAAGGTGCAAACCGCTCCAAAGAAACTCGAGAATTTCAGAACCTGGAGCAAACCGCTACCGCTCGAATGGAGCTACAGAATATCCGACGAAGTAGCAAAGAGACTAGACATATTGAAAAGAGGACAAAGCGCTCGAGAGGGACGGATAAAGGAGCAAGCCGCTTGGAAAAGACTAGAGATATTGAAACAAAGAAGCAGGCCGCTCAAAAGGGGTTAGGGAATTTGAGAACCAGGAGCAAACCGCTCGAAAGAGACTAGAGCGCTCGCAAGCAACTAGAGAGGTTCAGAAAAAGGAGCAAACCGCTCGAATGAGAGTAGAGAGAGACTCACTAAATTCAAAACAAGGAGCAAACCGTTCGAACGGAACTGAGAATGTCGCAAGAAGGAGCAAACCGCTCGAAAGAAACTAGAGAATATCAGAACAAGGAGCAAACCGCTCGAAAGAGACCAGAGAATTCGAAAGCGACTAGAAAGAAGCACGCCGCTCGCAAGGAACTAGAGAGTTTCAGAACAAGGGGCGAACCGACCGCTCGAAGGAGACTAGAAAATTTCCGAACAAGGAGCAAACCGCTCGAAAGGAATTGGAAAATTTCTGGAGAAGGGACAAACCGCTCGAAAAAAACTAAGAGACTCGATAGAGACTAGAGAACTTGAATTTGAAAACAAGGTTTCCTGAGTAGAGAATTTCGAAAAAGACTAGAGGAGTTGAAGACAAGGAGCAAACCGCTCGAAAGGATCCAGAGAGTTTCAGAACAAGGTGGACTCCGCTCGAAAGAGACTAGAGACCTGCGAAAGCGACTAGAGAGATTGAAAACAAGGAGCAAACTGCGCTCAACGAACTAGAGATTTTCAGAACAAGGAGCAAAGCGCTTGAAACAGACTAAGGAATTTGAAAAGAGACTGGAGAATTTGAAAACAGACACCAAACCGCTCGAAATGAACTAGAATAATTCGGACAAAGGGGCAAGCCGCTCGAAAGAGACTAGAGAATTTCGAAAAGGCGAACCGCTCCAAAGGAACTAGAGAATTTCAGAACAAGGGGTAATCCGCCAGTCAGAGGCTAGACAATTTCGAAACAAACTAGAGAAATTGAAACCAAGGAGCAAACCGCTCGAAAAAGAAAACTGAATACCCGCACGAAAGAGACTAACAAAAATCGATAGAGAGTAGAAAGTTTCAAAACAAGGAGCAAACCGCTCCAAAGGAACTAGGGAACTTCAGAAGAAAGAACAAACTGTTCGAAAGGCACTAGCGAATTTCGAAAGGAGACTAGAGAATCTGAAAGCAATTGGCAAACCGCTGGAAAGGGAACTAGAGAGTTTCAGAAGAAGGAGCAAACCGCTCGAAGGAGAGAAGTTCGGATAAAGACTCGAGAAGTGGAAAACAAGGGGCAGGCCGCGCGAAAGGAACTAGAGAATTGCAGAAGAAGGAGCAAACTGCTCGAAAGACACTAGCGAATTTCGATTGAAGACTAGAGAATCTGAAGCCAATTAGCAAACCGCTCGAAAGGAACTAGAGAGTTTCACAAGAAGGAGCAAACCGCTTGGAAGAGACTAGAGAATTTCGAAAGATGCTAGAGAATTTGAAAAACAAGGAGCAAACCGCTCGAAAGGAACTAGAGAGTTTCAGAAGAAGGAGCAAACCGCTCGAAAGAGACTAGAGAATTTCGAAAGAGACTAGAGAATCTAACACCAATTAGCAAACCGCTCGAAAGGAACTAGAGAATTTCAGAAAAAGGAGCAAACTGCTCGAAAGAGACTAGAGAGAAACGAAAGAGCCTAGAGAATTTGAAAACAAGGAGCAAACCGCTCGAAAGGAACTAGAAAGTTTCAGAAGAAAGAGCAAGCCGCTCGAACGAGACTAGAGAATTCCGAAAGAGATTAGAGAACTTGAAACAAAGGAGCAAAACGATCGAAAGGGAGCAAAGAATTTCGCAAGAGACTAGAGGAATTGAAAACAAGGAGCAAACCCCTCGACAGGAACTAGAAACTGTCAGAACAAGGAGCAAGGCCCTTGAAAGAGACGAAGGAATGTGGAAAGAGACAGGAAAGTTTGAAAACAGACACCAAACCGCTCGAACTGAGCTAGAACAATTCGGACAAAGGGGCAAGCCGCGCGAAAGAGATCAGAGATTTCGAAAGTGGAGTTGAAACCAGGGGCGAACAGTTCCAAAGGAACTAGAGAATTTCAGAACAAAGAGCAATCCGCCGTTCAGAGGCTAGACAATTTCGAAACAGAGTAGAGAAGTTGAAAACAAGGAGCAAACCGATCGAAAAAGAAAACTGAATACCCGCTCGAAAGAGACAACAAAAATTCGATACAGAGTAGAAAGTTTCAAAACAAGGAGCAAACCGTTCCAAAGGAACTATAGAGAAATAATTTCAGAGGAAAGAGCAACCCGCTCGAAAGGGACTTGCGAGTTTCGAATGGAGATTAGAGAATCTGAAAACAATCAGCAAAGCGCTGGAAAGGAACTAGAGAGTTTCAGAAGAAGGAGCGAACTGCTCGAAAGAGACTAGAGAAGTTCGGCAAAAGACTAGAGAAGTGGAAAACAAGTGGCAAACCGCTCGAAGAGAACTAGAGAATTTCAGAAAAAGGAGCAAACTGCTCGAACGAGACTAGAGAATTTCGAAAGAGACTAGAGAAATTGACAACAAGGAGCACACCGCTCGAAAGGAACTACACAGTTTCAGAAGGAGGGGCAAACCGCTCGAAAGAGACTAGAAAATGTCGACGGAAGACTAGAGAAGTAGAAAGAAGGGGCAAACCGCTCCAGAAGAAACCTGAGAATTTCAGAAGAAGGAGAAAACCGTTCGAAAGAGACTCGAAAATTCCGAAACAGAGTAGAATACTTGACAGGGAGCAAACCGCTCGACAAGAACTTGAGAATTTCAGAACAAGGAGCAAACCGCTCGAAAGAAACAAAGGAGCAAGAGTAACTAGAGAAATTCAGAACAAGGAGCAAACCGCTGGAAAGGGACTAAAGAATTCCAAAAGAGACTACAGAGTTGAAAGCAAGGAGCAAACCGCTCAAAAGGGGCTAGGAATTATTCAGAACTAGGAGCAAACCGCTCGAAAGAGACTAGAGAATTTCAGGAAGAGAACAGCAAAGTGCTCGAAAGAGGCGAGAGACTTTTGACGACGAATGAAAAGTTCGCAAACCAGGAGCAAAACGAATTAGAGATTTCAGTGCAAGGAGCAAACCGCTCGAAAGAGTCTAGCGAATTTGGAAAGAGACCCGGGAATTTGAAAGCATCGAGCAAGCCGCTTTGAAAGAACTATAGAGAGTTTCAGAAGAAGGAGCAAAGCGCCCGAAAGACGCTTTTGAATTTCGAAAGAGACTAGAGAATCTGACAACAAACAGCAAACCGCTCCGAACAAACTATATAGAGAGTTGCAGAACCAGGAGCAATCCGCCCGAACGAGGCTGGAGACTTTCGATTACAGTAGAGAGTTTGAAGCGGTTTAAATTCGAATCCAATCCATTTGGATGCGATGTCGACGCCCCGCCCAGGCATGGAATAGACTTGAGTTTTATCCTTTTCTAAGTTCGAAATCCTGCCTCATCCACGTTAAAACCTGAACCTTTAAACCCAAAAAACCCAAAATCCGAACTAGGGTTTGAGGTTAGGGGTTATCGGGAGGTTGAGCCGGTTGAGCCCCGGCCCGTTTGCCCAAGGTTTCCGAATGCCCGCTGGAGGAACGAGCTCGCCTGGCAAAGTCGGGTCTGGGCCCTGCGCCGGATGGGGTCCAAGGATTAGGGGAGTAGGGATCAGGTTCCAGGGTCCCGAAATTGGGGAAATTGGGGGGGGGGGGAGAAGGTAGTACATCATTATTGCTAGGGCTTACAAGGGTTTGGGGATCAGGGTCGAGAATAAGGTTTGCGGATTAGGGCTTCTAGCATTCAGGGTCTTTGACCAGGCGTGGCCACTAATTTGCCCTTGCAGCTTTGAGGTTTGGGGCGATAGTTTCGGAGAGAACATCCTCGGTGTACCGACGCCCGAACCTTGAGGTTTTTCAGCGTTGCAGGTATCTTCGACCCTCAAGACCCTAAAGCTAGCTCCGACGCCGAAAAAGCCATAAAACCCAGGCCCGAGGCTCTGCGATTTATGGCTTCGTCGCCAGCGCCCGGGGGTTAGGTTTGCCTTGGATCCCCTCGAAGTGCCAGTCAACAGGTCCGGCCCGTCAGATCCAGCACAAGCGCCGTGCTGACAAGGCTCCGCAGACGATTCGAACCGGGAATCGTAAAGGCTTTAGGGTTTAGGGCCAGTTTAGGGCTTCGGGTTTATGGTTTAGGGTTTAGGGATTCGGGTTTAGGACAGAACCCGGCCCTAAACTTACCCTTGAGGACGAGCTCTGAGCGCTAGGCCGACAGTTCGGGTTTGTAGCATGGGGAACCGACACCTCAATGTTGAGCCTTGAAGCCCTGGAGCCTGGCTCCCCAAACCCTTAAAAACCTCTACTGTAAGTGCCTGTCTTCTTGGGCTGAAGACCACATGTAAGCCCGCATTGATCTTTTGCATCATGTTCTTTCCGTTGTTGGGCATGTCGAGAGCCTAAGCGTTTTGGACGGTGCAGCATCTGATAGGGACCTACAACTCTGTTCCCATCGCTCCATGCCTTACTATTTTGGTGTGTCTGATTATAAGGCCCTGTCTTATGCCCTTGAGCGTTGCCTCTCAAGGCCTTTCAAGTTGCATACCAGAACCTGAAGCGTTAAGTGCCGACCGTCGAATACTGGAAGAAGCACCTTGTGCCCAGAAACGTGCAGAAACATGATTTGAAGTCAAGTTTTCCCTAGATCTTGGACCTTAGGTCTTAGATCCTAAACCTTTCGAGCCTTGAATCCGAAGGGAGAAGACGGATTCAAAATGGAAGCTCGACGATGTCTTCGCGTCGGCGCTGGTTGTGGGAACCGGCGTCGGAGGTCTTTCGGCGGTCATGGGAGACTGTTTGGGCGGCATTGGGTCTAGGGCTTAGGGCTGCGATTTAGAGTTTCGGCTTCTTGGTTCAAGCTCTCAATTAGGATACCTCCTGAGACCGCTTCAGACTTACATTAAGCAGTGCGACTGCTTAATTTGCATCATACTGATCAAGACTTCCTGTGCTGTACGCAGCATGAAGAAAGCCAATGCCTGCTGGGCCCGGACCCTTTATGTATGTATGCATGTATGTATGTATGTAGGTAGGTAGGTAGGTAGGTAGGTAGGTAGGTATGTGCGTATGTGTATGTATGTATGT